>JANAVB010003023.1:0-226226 GCA_029216955.1 Iris pallida
TTTTTAATTGGGAATGAGCATGATTTAACTTTTTCTCACTTTCTTTAGCTTTACCTCTATGACAAAAATCTTGCTCCTCATCAATATCTTTTGCCTTGATATGGAGCCATAAATCCCTTTGTATGTGTGTACCGTACGTTGAATAAGTAATACTTATTTGAGTAAAATCTGTTGGCCCAATGATTATATCATATTTTTGAATATGATTAATCTGTTAAGTTTAGCATTTCATTATCACTAATCTTCATACTATCACTACAACATTTCTACTTATACTTGTACCTTTGGTGATATGTGCTTATTGTTTTACATATTAGTGATATGAATTTTTATTATATATCTCTTAAATTTAATTGAGTTACCAAAATCAAAACTATATTTTGATTATGGTTATTCAATTAAGTTTAACATTATGATATCACTAATATTTATGCTATCACTATAGCTTTTATACTTAAACTTAACATTGTCCTACTGTGCTTTATCTTATCATATTTGCTACATGTATATTGCTTTATTCGTCTAACATGTACATGTAGAAAAGTAATAAGCAAGATCAATGTGGACATATACAATGCAGAAATCATGGTGGGCCAAAGACGACGGATTCCCAAAGATTTCTCTGAACCACCCGACGACATCTTCGGAGCAACGTACTCGGAGGTTCCGCTGCCCGGTCAGCGGATGGGGGTTGTGGGGGCAGCGCACCCCATGGGAGTTCGGGGGCGAAGCCCCCGAAAGATATTCTATTTTCATAAACTGGATATCTTTGGACAGCTGTCGTCAAGGAAGAAGCCAACGTCTATCAAGGAGAGAAGCCATGCCATGCCATCATCATTTCAAGACTTTGAATAAGCCTTCACCTGCTACAGTATATCTGGATTCTGTAATGAGTCTTAGGAATAATTATAAACACAAAAAATGGATGGAAAAATCGAAAGCTAGGGTAGAAATTAGCCTAGGATCATTTTCGGATAAAAATTGGCATACCGATGGTATATCGGTCTATACCGATGGTATACCGATTTTTGTTCACAGAAAGTTTCTGTCTACAAAATTGGCATACTGATGGAATACCGATCTATACCGATGGTATTCCGATTTAGTAACGTTGAAAATCCAACGGTCGGATTTCGAACATTTAATGATCCCAATAGCTATATTTCTAGCCGTTGTAATTTCAGACCGGTATTTTGACGGTATACAGGTTCGTATCGACGGTATACCGATTGCTGACTGAAAAGTTGCCTTTGAGCTCTTTTCAATACTTTGGTTATAAATAGCCTTGAACCCCTTCATTCAAGGTTGATCCACTTGAGCCTTAAATTTTCTCAACAACCAAGAGCCTCACCATTACCATTCTACCCAAAAGCTTTAATTTGTCATCCCACCAAAAGTGCTAGAGTATTCAAGAGCTGTACTCTTCGATCTTCAAAGTGTTGGAGAAGATCAAAAGCCTTCTTTCTTTTCTATTGAAGTTGACGAGCCTTCGGAGGAAAACTTGTGTGTTGAAGTTGACGAACCTTCGGAGGAAAACTCGTGTGTAAGAAGTTGTCGAGCTCTTCGGATCCAAACTCGTGTTGAAGTTGACGAGTTCTTCGGATCCAAACTCGTGTGTAACTATTTACTCAAATAGTGGATTAAAGCCGGAGAGAGTTCCGGGACTGGAGTGCCCCTTGGAAGGATACCAGGATACATCGAGTGTTTGATTCTCTCTCTCTTTTATTATCATATAAATTGCTTAGTTCTCTTGGTTATATTTTTATTATCCTATTCACCCCCCCTCTAGGGTTCTACACCTATAATTGGTATCAGAGGAAGGACTCTATTGTTAGGCTTAACATCCTTAGAGTAGATCATTGTAAATTTTCTATGGCATCGTATTCCTCCTCCTCCGATAAAAAGAGTTTTACTTCTAGTAGCATGGACACTCATGTTTCTTCTAAATGTAAGAAATACTCTAAGTGGAAAGCCATGGCTAACCAATTCTTAGAGATTCTTGATGACCTTCATTCTACAAATGAAGAACTTTTCAGAAAAGGTTATTCATTTAGAAGAATCTGATGAATTTTTGAGAAATAAAAACAATAATTTATTATCTACACTTAATTCTCAAAACTCATCTTGTGTTTCTTAAAAGAGTTTGAATGAGGCTTTAATTTTAAAAATCAAATATCTTTCCTCATCAATAGAAGATCTTAAGAGGCAAACATATGAGCTAAATCATTTGCATGATTCTTCTATTGACTCTTTAAAGAAACAAAATAATGATTTTATTTATAGAATTGCTTTATTTGAACAAGTAAATTATGCATTAAATGCTAAATTTGATTCTCTTACTTGTTTGCATGATGATTTGCTATTAGAACATGATATTCTTAAGACCAAATCCATGCATGCTAACTCTAGAGATATTCATCGTTCTAGTATGTCACATGTTCATAATCATGCTCATTTCGATCCATGTGCACACACTAGTATTAGGTGTTTCTATTGCTCTCGTATTGACACATGAGTCTAACTTGTCCTATTCGTAGGAGTTTTTCTACCAATGCTAGAGTAAATAGTATATAGGTCCCTAAAGCTAACAAATATGGATCTAAATTTATTTGGATACCAAAGTCTTCGCCTATTGTTGTAGGTGGAGCTTCTTGTATCGGAACATAGCATCGAGGAGCGTGTTGGTGGTTGCAAAGCTCAAAGATCATCTTCCAAGCAATTGCACCAACACAAGTGTGGCCATTAAAGCCACTTTGATAACATGCTAAACGATTCTCTTTAAATGGTTTATATTTGTAGAATCTAGCATGTTTCTCTTGATGTCTTGCTACTAGCTCACATTGATATCCTTTAGTTGCCTTTTATATAAATCAATGTGAGATATAATACCTAGCATGACTAGTTACTTTGCTTAAATGATTAGCTCACACTATGTAGTTTATCACTCATTTTCTATTAGTGTGACACATTTATATATGCATGCTCGTTATTCTTAATTTTTATTTATAAAGCATGCATATCACTCTAGTCCATAGGAGCTTAGTTTTGATTTGAGTTAATATGATTTTAACTCTTTATTTTTAAAGTTGAGATAGTTACTTCTTGTCGATTTGTATTTAATATGTCATATTTATATTAATCGGTATTTATGAATATATATGTTTAGCACAAGCTTCTTATCACTTGACAAGTATACACTTATCTTCCTTTTTAACCCTGTGCTCATATAATATATTTATTATTGATTCTCATGTTTTATTTTGATTAAACCTCTTATGAATCAGTTATATCTTTGCCTAATAAAGCTTATTTATACGTGTTTTGAATTTGTGATAGTTTTTCATACATTCATTAAGGATACATGACTATATTCATTAAATTTTCATTTACATGTAGATAATGTATTTCTTATGTTAATATATATTTTTATATAAATATCTTTATGTGGACATATAAGTTAAGAAGTTTTATATTGACTTAAAGAGTATTTAATTATATTTGTTACCTTCAAACTTGTGCTTATCTTATACTTTAGCTATTGATTCCTTCGACCAAATTTGTGCTTCTTGAATCAATTAGCTTCTTCCTTAAAGTCTTCTTTTGATGATATCTTCTTGACTTTTTGGTTGGCATTATGGATACATGTCCTTAATTGATTTTTGATCTTTTCATGTATGCCTATTCGTGATATATATAGTTTCATATATATAAATAATTCCTAACTTTTGATATTTATTTGTTTTATACCTTTAAGTTATGATGTTGAGAGAAAATGTTTACTAATGTCTTGCTCATGACTAATTATGGATGTTCTATTAAGGATCACATAGTTTTGTGCTTTACCTTGCATGTTAAATTTATCTCCTTAATTAGTGCACATTTTCTAGTCTGTATCTTTATAATTTACTATGGTGCACTATGAAAGCTCTTTGAAAAATGTACTTCTTGATATCTTTAGCATTTAGCTTTCTTGATCTTAATGATCTTTCTTTGCTCATTCCTTGGGTTTATGCTTCTTTAGAATTATTATTGCCTAATGATATTTTTGTAGCACATAAGGATTCTTGTAATTGATACATCATATTTCTTATGTCTTAGCTACTACGGTTTGAGCTTTTGTGTTGAGATTTTTTTTATTTCTAGAGAATACACTTATTTCATAATGGCTATAATATTTTGTATTCTCTAGATCGATCTATCATTTTATTATCTTGGTTTAATCTCAATACTTGGCAAAGAGATTTATTTTATTATGTTTTCATGAATATCTCTTTTGGCCTACTTGATTAGAGTCTAATTCATTTTTAGTGACTTAAGAGTTAATGAACACAATTATCTTGTTAATGGCCTATCTCATTAATCTTAATTAGTTATGTAGCTTGCTTATTTATGATATATTGTTAAGCTATATAATTTGGTTCACTTTCACTCATCTAGCTATTGTTTTTCTTTTCAATCTATATATGATATGCTAGTTTACATAAACAAGATTTGTGATTCTTCTAAATGTAATTTGTATCCTATTTTTGATACATATGTTTGTTCTCTAAAACTAGTTTTACAAATTCTTGATTAGATCTTGTTTCTCTTGGAGGTTTGTGATTCCTTTCTTTAAGTCTCCTTCCACATTAGTCATTAGCAAGTGTCTCTTAAATTTCTTTCACTTTTGAGTCATGATATCATCGTATTATCATTTACGTTTCTTCTTGATTATATTTGCAATTATTTAAATGAGAATAACTCTTTTCCATATTTTCTATTGATTTATGAGATTTTATTATAAATATGGATTTAAATTTTTTTGAGATTTGTTGGATCATGTTTAATTTGTTTATTTTTATTGATGAAAGATCTAATGGTTGAGTAGTCCTATATTTTCTTATTATGTGATTATCAAGCTAATTTATTACTATACTTTGACTATTCATGAATTGCCACATGTGGGACTTTGCTATTTGAACTATGGATTATTAATTTACCATTAGCAAGGTTTGGATTTTATCTGTTGATGGGTACATATATGGTGAAACATATCTAGTCCATGCAAAGTAATAAATTGGTTGATTCTTTCTTAATTAGATAATCATGGACATGATATTTGAGTTTTATTTTTATTTTATTTTTGAGTTATATTCTGATTCTCATCATGATTGTTTTAATTGACCTTATTTCTTTTCATGAGGATCTTTTTTTCTCAAAAGGTAACATACATTGATCTATTATATTTAAATATGAGATTCTTCTATATAGGCTAATGTATGTCATCTTTTGATTAAACATGCTTAATTAGAATATTCTTTTGATCTTTCATATTTAGTGGCTATTAAATGGATATCTCTTCTTGACTAAAGATGATATTATTCGTTTATGATGATTTTATAGCCTTATATGCATTAAGCAATTGGGAGAAATCTATAGTTGATTTACTGTAACACCCCTAAATTTTTGGAATTTTTTTATTATTTATTTGATTTAAATAGGATTTTATGGAATTTATGAATATTTTTTTAAATAGTTATTATTATAGATGACCTTAGCCATGGTTAAGTTTTGTAGTACCAGACAACTAAGAATTTTGGCACGAAAAGTATAGTCGAGTGCTTTGACTAGCATCTTAGCCATGGTAAGGAAGGCTGAGCCATAGGTGTGTTCTAACTAAGAAAACCAGGCCAAGTTGCGACTTAACCCCCACCGTTGATTTATATAATTATTTATTAGATTTTTGACTTTTAAGAGACCCGGTTGAACCAATTTAGTCCGAACTGGACCCGAACCAAATCCAAGCCCATGTGGACATTCAGTGCACCCAAAGATGACTATGTAGCCATATTTTAAGTAGATGCAAATATCTTGTATTTATTTTTGAATTCGTAAATAATTTCCTTAATATGTGTTATATATATTTATATATATATATATATATATATATATATATATATATATATATATATATATATATATATATATAAATATAAATATATATATATATATATATATAATTTGATTTTAAAAAAAAATATATAATTTGATTTAATATCTTATTGAAAAAAAAATACAATGATACAGCATATTTAGTTTTAGAATTTTTATTTCAATTTATTTTTCAGAATTTTATATGATGTTTTACAATTATTACATCTAAATGTGTTTATACATGTATATATATTATGTATGTATTATAGATGGTATATATAAAAATATAAATAAATTACATAAAACTATATGCAAGGAACTACTGTTCCTTGCTATACTTTTCGACCCCCCCTTTGATAGCCGACACATTAGGCTGGATGCGAGATGTGAAATCCAATTCAAATCAAAACTATATCTATCCAAATCTTCTCCACCCCAATCCCAACTAGATTCTCCCATATTTAATCAAATATTTCATCTAAATATGATTGAATTCAAACTAATGTCGAGATTAAAGATCTATATATGTATATAGAAAAAAAAAAACCGAGGCTTGATGCAACTCTCCTACCTCACGAATTCCATCCTGAGAAGTTTTTAAGTGACCGCAACTTCTCTCGAGGACTCCCTAACCTAGGCGAGCATACCCAGCAAGTTCCAGCCCTCAGAAAGATCGCCGGAGATGACAAAGTCGCCACAGTCGACTGTGCAAACCAACAACCCGAACGTGAGGTACCGCGCTTCCCGATCAAAATTCTTCTTGTAAACTCGATCGTTTCCCGAACCATAAATTCCCATGCATAACCTACATAACCCTCTAGCTTTCCTTTCAATCAGTTTTAATTTAACTACAATTATTTACTGGTAAAAATATCTGCAAATATGGGTGAAAACGACCATATATGCATGTGGTACTTGACAATATGTTAGATTAAACCCTATTTTGGAAGGAGGTTAATCACCGATCCTTTAATTAATTTATAAATCCACCTGAATAGGATTGAAGACAACCAATACACCTTCTAAACACTGTTTACGGAACTTGATTTCATTTATTATACATCAAGAAAAGTCTGACTAAAAATCAGTAAAAACTTGTTTAAAACTGTTTTTAAAACATTAAATCTCTTCGATACGACGTGCATCCCGCCAAATCGGGCGACGTGATTACGAACCAAAAGTATCGAAAGGTGCGTATCGACTTCGTAGACGTGTGGGCTTTTGACGAAATTTAAATTGGTTGTGTGTATGCGACGAATTTGATGCATATCAGTCAAAACTTACCGTATCAGCCTTTTCTGAAATTCTCCAATTACTTTGTACACGTTCGTCAAATCGAGATGAAACTTGCACCAGCAGGACTATATCATTTTTCTGGTCCTGTATGCCAAGTTTGGTGCAAATATGAGACAGTTGACCGGATCGTCGTTTTGCGGGCCCAACGATCCAACTCAATCGACAAATTTGTGCACGGCCCGTCGGAATCCAACTTTGGACATACCATTGGGTTCGCCTCGTCAAAACAAATCCGTAGATATGTAGTTTGATGACTTTAGAGACCATAGACTCTGACACGCTTTTCTGTGCAAAGCGTGTCCAACGACGGATACTATTTTGACCCAAAATTACCATTTTGCCCTTGTGTCCAGAATTGGACTTATGGATAGCCTATCCTAGCTATTTTTCTTATTTCGGTAATGTTGACAATGTCTGTTTCAGCATCCGAGGATAGTTAAAGGGGTTCAGCTTTCGCGGACATTTGATCTGACAGGTTATTTAGACGTGGTTGAGTATACACCAGGCAAGTACACCTTGCCAAACTTTACAGTACTTACATGCTTTTCCATATTGCTATTTTTCACATCTTACTTAGTTCCATACTTCTTCTGTTCCATGTCATGGTTATTCTAGTTTTACGTGCACGTAGATGTTTACTCTTTTTCATATTACTTGTTCTACTTTCTTATCCTGTCATGTCTAGTAATAGTATTGTTTTGTCCATACCATGATCTTTTGACCTATTTGACTTGGACTTGACCTTAGTCTGATTTCTGGTACTTGTTTGATTTGACCCTAACCTGTTATTAGACGTGACTAAACCTGACCACCTCGTTCGTGATCTCCCATCGAGTGCAAATGAGCCTTACTATAGTTAGGGATTCCCCATCGGCTACTGACTGTAGGACTGTAAGCTTCCATCAGGCTGCGGTTACCCCGACTTACTTATAGTCACGCTTGATAGCACTATCTTTGACGGTATGCCATTTATACTTATTCTTTAGTCTCATATTGTTCATTGTACCATTTCCTATTTTCTCGCATATTATTTATTGTATAGTAGGCATGTATATTATGTGTCTTGCTAGTCCCCTGAGGACTTAGTGATCTCCAGGCTTAGACAGAGAGGAGGTTCACGGCTCTGGCGTCGAGACTGGTAATGTACCTTCGCAGGAGGACGAGATAGTGGCCAAGGACTTCTCTTGAGACATGTCTCTTTATTTTAGACTTGATACATTATTTTCTTTCTTTTCATCAGCGGACATGTAGTTGATACTTTGTTTTCTTTTTATTGTGGTTTCGGGATGTCTTACCCGCATAGTTATTATTTCTATTTTATGTTGGACAGATCTTTCTCTTTAGTATTATTTCATTGGACTTGATATATCACGTCTTATTTTCTGTGTGGATGAGATTAGCTGTGACCTGTGACTTGTACTGTATTACTGGTTTGTTATCATGATTTACAGCTTAAGCATTTCGCTAATGGGCTTACTTTGAGATTTAGCCCATTGGTGAAGTATTGCTGGCATGTACCATATCCTGGTCCTATTCGTATTTTGGGACTGGAGCGTTACATTTACCTCTAGATCCTATAGTTATCTATTTTATACTATAAGTGCTTTGGAACTAGATACGTATATTTTGAGGGAGAGCAAATTAATTGGTCAAATTCATGTATACCCTCTAATATGTCGTATACCTAGTTCATCATAGACCCATATTTTCTTCTTTTTCATATCTTAGTGATTGAGGTCATGATACTTTTATTTGTGAAGGGTTTATGAGAGTATATGCAATTGTCTTCATCATATTATCTCTCTTTTATATGGGTTAAATAAGTCATCTTGTTAATATTAACTTTCGTATCTTATTTTGATGACTATTGTGTTTTCATTGATTTGGCTTTCCTTGTATGCTTAATTGATTTGGCTTTCCTTTTTGAGGACTTACCCAAAATTCTTGGTTTTATCTATATTGGTAATACTTTGAGGGGGAGCATTCAAGTCGACTGAATTTTTTTTCTCAAGTATTTTTCTCCTTTACCTTCATATTTTATCTAAATGGTATTCATATAGCATGATAAGGTAATTGAGTTCAAATGCATGAATTTGGATAAGCAAATAGATTTGTAAATAATGAGATCATTTTATATCAATTGCTCTATTTTACATTGATCATTTCTTTATTTTGTTCCACTATTTATCTGTGGACAATTATGACTATCATGATTTCATTGATCAATGTTTCAAGTTTATGTATTTCGATTGGTATCAAGTTTATATATTTCAATATCTCAATTGGTATCTTTCTTCTTTGATATCTATTATTTACAATTATCTAATCCTCATGGCTTTTGACTGAAATCCTTTATTTCATAATTCTCTTCCAAAACTAGAGTAATATTTCATATCATATTATGTTTTGGATTTCTTTCTTGGATTTCATGTTGGTAAACTATCTATTGATTATTTTTAAATTCTTTTAGTTTTACCAACTATATTGTGTTTTGATAAGCTATTTTCTATTTGGTACTCTACATTTGATATGTAGTTTATATACTTATCTTTACACACTTCTCCCATTGTTCTTCATTTAGTATTTCTTGATCATGATTGTCTATGCCTTCTCATGCTCTGATTTATGTACTTAAGATTGATTTTCTTTTATCTCTTAGTATAGGAGAGCTTATTTTTTATCATGTCAAAGGGGGAGAAGTAAGTTTAAGTGGGGTAGAAGTAATCTAAGTGGTATGCTTTTAGTGATATTGCTTATGTCTTTTGTATATTAATGATACATGCATCTATTATGTGCATACTAAACTTAACCGATTTGCCATAATCAAAAAGGGGGAGATTGTTGGCCCAAGATTGTATCATGTTTTTGAATATGGTTAATCTGTTAAGTTTTAGCATTTCATTATCACTAATCTTCATACTATCACTACAACATTTCTACTTATACTTATACCTTCGGTGATATGTGCCTATTGTTTTACATATTAGTGATATGAGTTTTTATTATATATATCTTAAATTTAATTGAGTTACCAAAATCAAAACTATGTTTTGATTATGGTTATTCAATTAAGTTTAACATTATGATATCACTAATATTTATGCTATCACTATAGCTCTTATACTTAAACTTAGCATTGTCCTACTGTGCTTTATCTTATCATATTTGCTATATGTATATTGCTTTGTTCGTCTAACATGTACATACAGAAAAGCAATAAGCAAGATTAATGTAGATATATGCAATGAAAAAATCATGGTGGACCAAAGACGACGGATCTCATAAGATTTCTCTGAACCACCCGACGACATCTCCGGAGCCACGCACTTGGGGGTTCCGCTGCCCGGTCAGCGGACGGGGGTCGAGGGGGCAGCACACCCCGTGGGAGTTCGGGGACGAAGCCCCCGAAAGGTATTCAGTTTTCACAAACTGGATATCTTTGGACAGCTGTCATCAAGAAAGAAGCCAATGTCTATCAAGAAAAGAAGCCATGCCATGTCATCATCATTTCAAGACTCTGAATAAGCCTGCACCTGCTACAGTATATCTGGAGTCTGTAATGAGTCTTAGGAATAATTGTAAACACAAAAAATGGATGGCAAAATCGAAAGCTACGGTAGAAATTAGCCCAGGATCATTTTCTGATAAAAATCGGCATACCAATGGTATACCGGTCTATACCGACGGTATACTAATTTTTGTTCACAGAAAGTTTTTGTCTACAAAATTGGCATATCGATGGAATACCGATCTATACCGACGGTATACCGATTCAGTAACATTGAAAATCCAACGGTTGAATTTTGAACATTTAATGATCCCAACGACTATATTTCTAGCCGTTGCAATTCCAAACTGGTATTCCGACGGTATACCTGTTCGTACCGACGGTATACCGATCACTGACTAAAAAGTTGCCTTTGAGCTATTTTCAATGCTTTGGTTATAAATAGCCTTGAACCTCTTCATTCAAGGTTGATCCACTTGAGCCTTAAATTTTCTCAACAACCAAGAGCCTCACCATTACCACTCTACCCAAAAGCTTTAATTTGTCATCCCACCAAAAGTGCTAGAGTATTCAAGAGTTGTATTCTTTGATCTTCAAAGTGTTGGAGAAGATCAAAAGCCTTCTTTTTTTCTATTGAAGTTGACGAGCCTTCGAAGAAAAACTCGTGTGTTGAAGTTGACGAGCTTTCAGAGGAAAACTCGTGTGTAAGAAGTTGACGAGCTCTTCGGATCCAAACTCGTATTGAAGTTGACGAGTTCTTCGGATCCAAACTCGTTTGTAACTATTTACTCAAATACTGGATTAAAGCTGGATAGAGTTCCGGGACTGGAGTGCCCCTTGGAAGGATACCAGGATACATCGAGTGTTTGATTCTCTCTCTCTATCTTTTATTATCATATAAATTGCTTAGTTCTCTTGGTAATATTTTTATTACCCTATTCACCCCCTAGGGTTCTACACCTACAAAATCAACATATACGAGTTTTTAATATAACTCCTATCATTGATCATTTATTTATATTAAAACATAAAGGATATGAGTAATATTAACCCGGATGAGGCATTAGAAATTTGAATTTTGGATCTCATATGGTCTCGACCAATACCCTTGAGTCGTGAGCTATATCTTCCCATCCGTCAACAATATATGTGAATTTCATATCGAAGTCATATATGGCCAATACATTTTGATAACATTCTTTACTCCCCATTCTCTAAAAGAAATTTATTTGTCTGATAGGATCACAGTAAGGATAAGTGTGTCATCTATTGTACCTACTTGTCACGCCTAAAAGTTTGTGCCCTACATATACAGACTTGCATAACTCTTCATGAATTGGGGTTATGTTGGAAGCTTCCGAAATTCTCTATAAGATGGTGGAATCCTCTTGAAGACCTAGGATCTTTATAGAAGATGGTGGAATCCTCTTGAAGACCCAGGATCTTCTAGATGACTCATGATCTTTCTAGATATACTAGAAGATTCCTTGTAAATATATAGAATCTTGAATTTTCTAGAACACTCTGAAATATGTCGATTCCAAAAGCTTCATGTAAGCCCCTTGAGGCACTATATGTAAGTGGAGGCTCATTTGTTCCCCACCACCCTAAAAACTTGTAATCTCTTTCTAGTGCAGTAAAATTTTCAAGCTTTCAATCTCTCTCTTTTGCTCCACAAGTTTCTCATTATCGCCTTGGCGATCTAGCTAAGTGTTTGGAGAAGGCTGGCAGGGGTCTTCGAACAGGAATCTTGTGTGGCATACGGGTTAAAATGTAGGCAAAAAACTAAGTCTGTGACAAGGGGTATCACAATGAAGGTCGGTTGGTGCCATGTCGACATCCGAGAATATCCAAAATAGGATGACGTCGCCTAAGGAGGGGCAAGCTATGACCTCTAGGAAGGGCATGAACAAGGAGACTTCAATGGACCGTAGCCATGCCAAACTTGTCGAGCGCATTGAGGTCTTGGAGATAGGTTCGAGGGACATAGAGATGCTGTCACGACCCGATCCCAATATATCGGGTCCAGTCAGATCATGCCCAGCTTGCACCGTTGTGAGACGGTGGCAGTAAGCTGTATCAAGCGGTAGTACACAAGCAGATAATTCTAAAATATGAGAATAAGAAAAACAACTTTATTTGAACTTTGAGATTTTAGATAAATGTCTAGATGAATAAACACACAAGCAAACAAAACATCTGATTATTACAATTGTTCTTTATTGCAACTTGAAAATAGGAAAAACTAAGTAACAGGCACAACTAGTAGTCCTGGGCTCCCAGGTCAGGTTTAGCTACCTCTTCGGGACTCGGATTAGGTCCTTAGAAGGAACTAAAGGCGAGCTCCTCGTCTTCACAATCACCTAAAATATTGGTCTCTAGTCATGTCACCCCCATTTTTTGTATTTCGTATTTGTACTCGTAATTTGATTTTTGGCACGTATTTTATTTTCTCGACTTGCGGATTTTGGTTTCTCGTAAATGGGTTTTGGACCATGGCTTGGTTTTATTTTGTGGAGTTGGTTTGGTTTGGTTTGGTTCATCATGAGTGGAACACCTTAGCCTATTCTCCACCTCCATTCCATCACAACCACCCTCATTAAAACCTACCAACCTTTTCTCTCTCCTCCATAACTCTATTAATTTCTTACAACTTCTTCTTCTTCCTTCTTCCACACAACTCCCCAACCCATAGGCAAGTGCACCTTGCCATCAAATAAGCACCACTTTTTATTTGTCCATTAACTAGATTAGGCCATGGAGAACAAATTTAGAACTTGACATTTTGTGATTTGGAGCTTTCATTTTTCTAGATCTAGGTTTTAACCATTTTTGAAAATCCTTGGTTTTGATCCATTAAACTTCGATTTTTGCATGTTTCGATGCTTCCATGTGGAAGAGAATTTGATTTTACTCAAGTTAGAACTTTGAAAATCTAGATTTGGTTTTGATTTGGCTAAGTTATGAAGATTTGAAGTTTTTGGTGTTCTTGAGGAGTTCATCTCAGCCTTGGTGAAGGCTCTCGGCCAGTGCTCTTTAGCACTTGACCGTTTGCGCACCCCGGCCTGTGCTCTTTAGCGCATGGCCGATTGCGCATAGGCTCAGCCAGTGCTTTGCGCTGCGCTGGATTGCGCTGGCGCAAGCTAGCCATGCGCAAGCCAGCCATGCGCAAAGTAACCCCTGCGCACTCGACCATTGCGCAATCCACCCCTGCACAATCCACCCTTGCGCAGTCCATACCCTGCGCAGTCTACCCTTGCGCAATCCTCCCTTGCGCAATCCAATTGATGTGCAAGGCATACCCTGTGCCCCTTTAACCCTGTGCCCCTTGACCCCCTGCGCAGTCTACCCTTGCGCAAGGTAACTCTTGCGCAGCTCTTCCATGCGCAGTACATACCCTGCGCAGCCCAACCCCTGACCCCCTTGTACAACCTACTTGTCTATGATGAAATGTTTATTTCCTTAAGCTTGGCTCTTCTATAGTCCTATATATATTGGTATTTATTTAGATATTTTACGCCCATTTTATATCCTTGCGCCTTTTTTTTCATGAACTGATTTTACTTAATATGTTTGGAATGACTATTGTACATGGCTTGGTATGGCAAGGAACTAGCATAACACGATAATGACCCGTAGTGGTGCACTCCTGACATGACCAACCTGACATGATAGTAGCCCGTCGTGGCGCACTCCTGACAGTACCCTGACATGATTTATCTTGATAACTTGATAGTAGCCCGTGGCGGCACACTCCTGACTTGACTTGACTTGTAACTTGTAACCTGACTCATATAATCAACTTGACACCATGGGTGTTCCTGCTTGCTTGCTTGTACAATCCACTTGTCTTGTCTTGCATCATGTCTAGGACGTGACTTCCTGGGTACCACGGCCAGGGACTCGCGCTAAATTGGATTAGGCTAATGATTAGATCAAACTAGAACATAGAGAATTCCCAGTCACAGGCAATCTCGTTATCTGGGTGCTTTAATGGACTTGTAGCTTGCCGACGAGTAGAGCACATTTCCAGCACACTGTCATGTGTTGTACCCTCTAAGTCACCTAAGGGTACATTTGTCTCCCGGGCAATGTACCCACCTATAACTCTCAACCCGCGGAAGGATAACTGGATGGTCTGCAGGGCTTGGGACTGGAAATTCTCACTTGCATCTTGTTAGTAATTAGGCTTGTGATAACCCTAGTTAGTTAAGGTAGTAAGCCGTAGTACTTGCTTGGCCGATTGTGAATGAATGGTGTCCAGCTCTGTCTAAGTCTTGTCTAGTCCCTGTACCTGGAACTCTTGATCATGATTGTTTTACTTATCTCTAACGATAAATGGGTAGAGACAGTGAGCTATTCAGGCAAAGGGGTACGATCCCGGTCCTTGTTTGGTTTAAGGATTGTAACCTGGCTCCCGGAATGGTTCCACGTCCTAGTCGTTTATCGCCCTGTGTACTTTACTACTTGTACTTTCTTTTATTCTTTATGTTCTGATATGCTGGCTTTGTTCTTATTTGTGGCCTCCTTGTGGCACTTGCTCTTTCTGGGATTTGACCCAGCTGGTTTTGTGTGGCCAGATTTCGGAGCAGCTCCCGAGGATCTACCAAGCTTCCAGCCCAATGGTGAACACTAGACGGAACCCGGGCTACGAGTAGGTTTTCCCTTTTTGTTTCACCCACTTATATGTAAATTTATTCTTTTGAGGCGTTTAGCCGATGAGCACCTGTTAGCTCGATGCACATTTATTTACTGTCTGCCTACGGGCTGTAAATATGATTAACAAATCCTAGGATTGATCATGTATGACCGAACTCTTGCTAGTCCTATCATTTTGTACGACTAGCTTCATGATCATCCGATATGTAATATTTGGGATGCCTTATATATATATATTTGATGCTCTAATATCTTGTAACTCTGTTAATTGCTGGAGATTGAGACAATAGGCTTAACCTTAAGAGACTGCTGGCTTATAGTAAACCCTTATATCTAGACAGCCATGATCGTATAGTTGAGATGTATTCTATTTCAATATACGTAGCTGGCTATGTCCGCCTCCGCTCTCCAGTATTCTGGTTCTGGGGCGTGACATGGTTTAAGTGGTGGCCCATGCAGGTCTTGTCAATCAAGAAATGTGAGGGTTTACCGAATAGATGTCTCAATCAATATTCGCCCTTGATCTCTGCTCGTATCTTCAAATCCCTGAGATTCTTGACCTGATCACATGCTTGTATCATTGATCTGTCCTGGTCCTTTCCTTACTGTTCCCTATGTCGTCTTCTTCAGCGGCATTGCTCCCGGACCTGCCAACCAGCCAGAGGAAGCTCAACAGGCACCCCAGTGCCAGGAAGATCAAGCTCAGCACTCTGGAGTAGCCTCCCGAGTTATGCTCCCCGGAGGCTCAGAACCTCTAGTTCAGGCAGCTCCGCCCATTCAACCAGCTAGACAGGATAAGGGACCTTTGGTAGGGCTTATCAGAGAACTGCTGGCATCCCAAGATCGTCGAGGCGACGCCTTACACCAGAAAGTTCATGATGCACTAAACCGAGGAGGTCCCCAAGGGAATCAGGCGGCCAACAGTTTCAAGCGCTTGAACCCTCCCTTCTTTGACGGCAGTGAAGATGCGATTGCCGCGGACGCTTGGCTTCAGGATACCGAGGTGGTTCTAGAAGCAGCTAGGACACCTGAAAATGAGAAGGTGGCGGTGGTACGCCTACAGTTGTTAGACTTGGCTCGCGATTGGTGGGCAGCTCAGGCCATGGGGTTAGCGGCACCAGTCACTTGGGCGACGTTCAGAGAGAGGTTCCAGACAAAGTACTTCGATGCGGTGGCACGGTACGACCTGCAGACCAGATTCACCAACTTGAAGCAAGGAGGCAGGACGGTCGATGGCTATGCGACCGAGTTTTCTAGGCTGAGTAGGTTCACCCCCACTTTGGTGGCGACCGAGTTCGATAGGGCTCAGCGGTTCCAGCAAGGGCTGCACTTAGAGATATTATTGGCTGTGGAGCAGTTCGAGCACCAGACGTTCGATAAAGTGTTGAAGGCAACAAGGAGGCATGATTATACCTTCCGGAGAATTGTGGACAGGACCGGAGACAGGAAGCGGTCCCACAACCAGATGCACCAATCTTCAGCTCCAGCCCCGACAGCTAGGGGTATAACCATTGGGACTCCGAGGCGGGCGGCCTCAGTGACGTCGGTTCAGCATTCGACCCCGACGTACCCGCAGCAGCAGAAGCAGAAGCAGTCTTCCGCGGTGGGATGTTCTCATTGCGGGAAGCCGGACCATGTAGTGGCAGAGTGTCGTAGGACGCAGGGATTGTGCCTGGCTTGTGGAGGAGCAGATCATAAGATAGGGACCTGCCCGAATAGGGGAGGTCCATCATCATCCAACCTTTCTAGTTCTTCGGTGAGAGGACCAGCCCCAGTTCCAGTTCAGCAGCAGCAGCAACAGTAGTACCCGAGGCCATTGGCGCCCCAGGCCCAGGCCTTCCAGCAGCAGTTCACCCAGGCTCCAGCACAGAGTCGGCAGAGGGGTTCCCAGCAGAGAGGACCCGCAGCTAGAGGTCAGGCTATGATGATGACCATGGAAGAGGAAGTTGCACCAGGTGAGGTAGTGGCAGGTACTATTCTCGTCAACACTTTTCCAGCATCTGTATTATTTGATTCTGGTGCATCGTATTCATTCATGTCTGCACGATTCGTGACACGGATAGGATTGGAGCCCGAGTCATTATCAGTGAGGCTCAATATACTTACTGGTAATGGTCTTGTGGGAGTAGATCGAGTGTTTTCCTCGTGTCGGATCGTAGTTAGCGGTAGAGAGTTCCCTGCTAGGCTCATAGAGTTCCCTATGGCAGACTATGATGTAGTCCTAGGCATGGATTGGTTGAGGAACCATTATGCTAGGATAGACTGCCATGTTGGCAGAGTTGTCTTTAGTATTCCCGGAGAGCCAGAGTTTTCATTTTCCAGAGGCACAGTAGAGCCATCTCCTCCAGTATTGCGGATGGCAGTAGCAGCAGTGTAGTTGCCCCGGATAGTTGAAGAGTTTCCAGATGTCTTTCCAGAGGAACTTCCAGGGATGCCACCAGAGTGGGAGATCGAGTTCACCATTGACTTGATTCCCGGGACAGCACCAGTATCAGAGCGAGTCTACAGAATGGCGCCTTCAGAGTTGGAGATTTTGTACAAGATAATTGAAGAACTTAGAACCAAGGGATTCATTCGTGCTAGTGGATCGCCTTGGGGAGCCCCGATGCTTCTTGTGAAAAAGAAGGATGGTACGTCCAGGCTATGTGTTGATTATCGTACCTTGAACTCAGTGACAATCAAGAACAGATACCCTCTCCCGAGGATAGATGACTTGTTTGATCAACTCAAGGGGGCTTCAGTTTTCTTGAAGATAGACTTGCGGTCAGGATACCACCAGATCAGAGTCAGAGAGCAGGACATCCCGAAGATGGCGTTCAGATCTAGGTACGGGCATTGGGAGTTTCTAGTTATGCCCTTTGGAGCGACCAATGCGCCGGCAGTATTCATGGACCTCATGAACCGTACTTTCATGCCTTACTTGGATCAGTTTGTGATAGTGTTCCTTGATGACATCCTGGACTATAGCAAGAGTGAAGCAGAGCATGAGGAGCATCTCAGGATCGTCCTTCAGACGCTTAGGGAGCACCAGTTGTACGCCAAGTTCAGTAAATGCGAGTTCTGGCTCGATCGCATTTCGTACTTGGGTCACATCATTACCCGAGGAGGAGTGGAAGTGGATTCCCAGAAGATTGTGGTCATCGAGTCTTGGCCAGTACCCAACTCAGTGGCAGAAGTTCGCAGCTTTCTTGGATTGGCCGGCTACTACCGGCGGTTCGTCTCTGATTTTGCAAGGATTTCAGCGCCGATGACCCAGTTGACCCGCAAGGATGTGCCGTTCGTTTGGACAACAGAATGTCAGGAATCATTTGAGAAGTTGAAGCGAGGTTTGATAACGGCTCCCATTCTTACCCTTCCAGATGGGACCGAAGGATTCACAGTTTACTGCAACGCTTCAGGTAGAGGATTGGGATGTGTTTTGATGCAGCATGGGAAGGTAATTGCTTATGCGTCACGTCAACTCCGTGATCATGAGAAGAATTACCCGACCTACGACTTGGAGCTAGCAGCAGTAGTGTTTGCACTTAAGTTGTGGAGGTACTACTTGTACGGAGACAGAGTGGAGATATTTACTGATCATAAGAGCCTAAAGTATGTTTTTACCCAGAAGGATCTTAATATGCGGCAGAGAAGATGGCTCGAGCTACTGGTGGACTACGATGTGGATTTGCAGTATCATCCAGGGAAGGCCAATGTTGTAGCAGATGCGTTGAGCCGGAGTTTATTTCCTGACGGCGCAACCAGAGCTATTGGCAGATCTTCAGAAGATGGGTATAGAAGTTGTCCTCCCTTCCAATGTGGCCTTGATGGCCAGCCTACAGATTCAGTCCACCATAGTTGAGAGGATCCGGACAGCACAGTTAACAGATTCCAAGATTCAGCGGCTCAGAGCAGAGTGCGAGGCAGGGAGAAGGCCAGAGTTATGTATTCATGAGGATGGTACACTTCGACACGGCACACGTCTTTGTGTACCCAGTGGAGATATCAGACAGAAAGTCATGGCAGAGGCTCACAGTTCGCAGTATTCCATCCACCCAGGCAGTACGAAGATGTACCGAGATATTCGTCAACACTTTTGGTGGAATGGTATGAAGAGAGAGATAGCCCGGTATGTCTCTCGATGTTTGGTTTGCCAACAGGTCAAGGTTGAACATCAGAGGCCAGCTGGACTTCTTCAACCCTTGTCGATCCCAGAATGGAAATGGGAGCACGTAACCATGGATTTCGTAACTGGGTTACCCAGATCTCCGGCAGGCAGAGATGCTATTTGGGTCATTGTAGACAGGCTTACCAAGGTGGCACACTTTCTTTCATTTAGAGTTGGACAGTCGACGGCGCAGCTAGCAGAGATGTATCTCAGGCAGATCGTCCAACTTCACGGAGTGCCAATCAGCATAGTATCAGACAGGGATACGAGATTCACATCGCACTTCTGGCGCAGTCTTCATCAAAGTTTGGGGACTCGTCTCAAGTTCAGCTCAGCGTATCATCCGCAGACAGATGGGCAGTCAGAGCGTACTATACAAACTCTTGAAGATATGTTACGGTCGTGTACCCTTGACTTCGGTGGTTCGTGGGAGGATCACCTGTACCTGGTGGAATTCTCGTACAACAATAGTTTTCAGGCCAGTATCCAGATGGCACCCTTCGAGGCTCTGTATGGCAGGAAGTACAGATCCCCGTTAGCATGGAACGATGTCAGAGAGAGGCAGATGCTCGGTCCAGAACTGATTTCTCAGACGGTTGAAGTGGTCAGGAGAGTCAGAGATCACCTCCGAGTTGCTCAGGATCGCCAGTGCCATTGGGCCGATGCTCATCGGCGTCCCTTAGAATTTGCCGTCGATGACCATGTATTCCTTAGGATCTCGCCTACCCGTGGCGTCATTCATTTTGGCGTGTGGGGAAAGCTTAGTCCTAGGTATATAGGGCCGTTCGATATTCTGGAGCGAGTAGGCGATGTGTCCTATCGTCTCGCTCTTCCGCCGTCGCTAAGTGAGGTACATGATGTATTCTATGTATCCCAATTAAGACGGTACATCCCGGACCCGAGCCATATCCTAGATCATTCGAAATTGGTTGTTGGTACCAACCTTTCGTATGAGGAGAGGCCCGTGTCTATTTTGGACCGGAGGGAAAAGACGCTCAAGAACAAGACTATTAACTTAGTCCCTGTTGCTTGGGGTCATCACTCTCTAGGTGAGTCAACGTGGGAGCGTGAGGATGACATCCGATCGCGATATCCCTACATGTTTGACTCGTGAGGTATAATGTCTTTCTTATGCCTTACGCTTTCCCTTTCCTTGCTTGTATTGTATGATTGAACTGCTTAGTGTAGCTTGTCTGTGCTTAGTATAGCTTGTCGTAGCAATCTCTAGCTCCTTGATTAAATTCCGAGGACGGAATTCTTTGAAGGTGGGTAGAGTTGTCACCCCTATTTCCTGTATTTCGTATTTGTACTCGTAATTTGATTTTTGGCACATATTTTATTTTCTCGACTTGCGGATTTTGGTTTCTCGTAAATGGGTTTTGGACCATGGCTTGGTTTTATTTTGTGGAGTTGGTTTGGTTTGGTTTGGTTCATTATGAGTGGAACACCTTAGCCTATTCTCCACCTCCATTCCATCACAACCACCCTCATTAAAACCTACCAACCTTTTCTCTCTTCTCCATAACTCCATTAATTTCTTACAACTTCTTCTTCTTCCTTCTTCCACACAACTCCCCAACCCATAGGCAAGTGCACCTTGCCATCAAATAAGCACCACTTTTTATTTGTCCATTAACTAGATTAGGCCATGGAGAACAACTTTAGAACTTGACATTTTGTGATTTGCATGTTTCGATGCTTCCATGTGGAAGAGAATTCGATTTTACTCAAGTTAGAACTTTGAAAATCTAGATTTGGTTTTGATTTGGCTAAGTTATGAAGATTTGAAGTTTTTGGCTTTCTTGAGGAGTTCATCTCAGCCTTGGTGAAGGCTCTCGGCCAGTGCTCTTTAGCACTTGACCATTTGCGCACCCCGGCCTGTGCTCTTTAGCGCATGGCCGATTGCGCATAGGCTCAGCCAGTGCTTTGCGCTGTGCTGGATTACGTTGGCGCAAGCTAGCCATGCGCAAGCCAGCCATGCGCAAAGTAACCCCTGCGCACTCGACCATTGTGCAATCCACCCCTGCGCAATCCACCCTTGCGCAGTTCATACCCTGCGCAGTCTACCCTTGCGCAATCCTCCCTTGCGCAATCCAATTGATGCACAAGGCATCCCCTGTGCCCCTTTAACCCTGTGCCCCTTGACCCCCTGCGCAGTCTACCCTTGCGCAAGGTAACCCTTGCGCAAGACAACTCTTGCGCAGCTCTTCCATGCGCAGTACATACCCTACGCAGCCCAACCCCTGACCCCCTTGCACAACCTACTTGTCTATGATGAAATATTTATTTCCTTAAGCTTGGCTCTTCTATAGTCCTATATATATTGGTATTTATTTAGATATTTTACGCCCATTTTATATCCTTGCGCCTTTTTTTTCATGAACTGATTTTACTTAATATGTTTGGAATGACTATTATACATGGCTTGGTATGGCAAGGAACTAGCATAACACGACAGTGACCCGTAGTGGTGCACTCCTGACATGACCAACCTGACATGATAGTAGCCCGTCGTGGCGCACTCCTGACAGTACCCTGACATGATTTATCTTGATAACTTGATAGTGGCCCGTGGCGGCGCACTCCTGACTTGACTTGACTTGTAACTTGTAACCTGACTCATATAATCAACTTGACACCGTGGGTGTTCCTGCTTGCTTGCTTGTACAATCTACTTGTCTTGTCTTGTATCATGTCTAGGACGTGACTTCCTGGGTACCACGGCCAGGGACTCGCGCTAAATTGGATTAGGCTAATGATTAGATCAAATTAGAACATGGAGAATTCCCAGTCACAGGCAATCTCGTTATCTGGGCGCTTTAATGGACTTGTAGCTTACCGACGAGTAGAGCACATTTCCAGCACACTGTCATGTGTTGCACCCTCTAAGTCACCTAAGGGTACATTTGTCTCCCGGGCAATGTACCCACCTATAACTCTCAACCTGCGGAAGGATAACTGGATGGTATGCAGGGCTTAGGACTGGAAATTCTCACTTGCATCTTGTTAGTAATTAGGCTTGTGATAACCCTAGTTAGTTAAGGTAGTAAGCCGTAGTACTTGCTTGGCCGATTGTGAATGAATGGTGTCCAGCTCTGTCTACGTCTTGTCTAGCCCCTGTACCTGGAACTCTTGATCATGATTGTTTTACTTATCTCTAACGATAAATGGGTAGAGACAGTGAGCTATTCAGGCGAAGGGGTACAATTTCGGTCCTTGTTTGGTTTTAAGGATTGTAACCTGGCTCCCGGAATGGTTCTACGTCCCTAGTCGTTTATCGTCCTGTGTACTTTACTACTTGTACTTTTTTTTATTCTTTATGTTCTGATATGCTGGCTTTGTTCTTATTTGTGGCCTCCTTGTGGCACTTGCTCTTTCTGGGGTTTGACCCAGCTGGTTTTGTGTGGCAAGATTTCGGAGCAGCTCCCGAGGATCTACCAAGCTTCCAGCCCAATGGTGAACACTAGATGGAACCCGGGCTACGAGTGGGTTTTCCCTTTTTGTTTTATCCACTTATATGTAAATTTATTCTTTTGAGGCGTTTAGCCGACGAGCACCTGTTAGCTCGATGCACATTTATTTACTGTCTGCCTACGGGCTGTAAACATGATTAACAAATCCTAGGGTTGATCATGTATGACCGAACTCTTGCTAGTCCTATCATTTTGTACGACTAGCTTCATGATCATCCGATATGTAATATTTGGGACGTCTTATATATATATATTTGATGCTCTAACATCTTGTAACTCTGTTAATTGCTGGAGATTGAGACAATAGGCTTGACCTTAAGAGACTGCTGGCTTGTAGTAAACCCTCATATCTAGACAGCCGTGACCGTATAGTTGAGATGTATTCTATTTCAATATACGTAGCTGGCTATGTCCGCCCCCGCTCTCCAGTATTTTGGTTCTGGGGCGTGACAAGTCAGGAGGGGATCAAGAACATATATCCACATCCAGCATTCAAAATAATAATAAATAATACAAGGTAGTTTAAAAGCATTAATATTTTTTTAAAATAATAATAAAGAACCAGCAGGGCAATAAAATCTCAGGAGCTACAATAATGCAATCTACAATGAGTCAATAGTGATTTTGAGTGTATAACAGATCTGTGACCGACTGGTAGATTCAATGTGTATACTAATATTTTGGCCAAATGCTAGTATACGATACGGCTCAACCCCCTGTGCAGTAGGGGTTAGAGCGAGAGAGGCAATATTAGTAACAATGGCTTTGGTCATAGATGCTATACTACTCCTCTAATCCCCGAGTCAATTAGTCAATCAAGCAATCAATTTAGGGTCCGAGAGGGAGCCCTTGTGAATCAGTGTCGACATAGTATATATATAGCCCTATTGATGCAGTATGTTTAATTATTAAATAAAATACGAACATGAATAGTATGAAACTTGCCTTGGGTTTTTTCGATGCTGCGAGTGATGACAGGGGATATGTTCAAGCTAAAGTCCGGGACCTGAACCTACATTAATTTAATAATCTGTCTTAGAAACCAATCCGGGGGTTTAACTAAATAAGCCAATAATTATAATAACACTCGTTTAGTAATAAAACATTTTTAGAGAAATAAAACTATTATTATTTAATACTTTAAACTACGTATAATAATATTTGGTAAAAGCAATTTTCTAATAAAGCTATTATTTAATAAAAATATTTTTGGAGAACTCTAAGTGAATTAATACAAGAAGAATACGGTTTTAGTAAATAAAATAATAATTTTACTATTTCTTTGGATAAAGTTATCAATACTCTAAATAATAACAAATTCGTGACAACATAGTAGATTTTTGGTTACGAAAGTCATTTATGTAAAATGCTCTTTTTCTAATTTTAGAAAATTAAATATTATTTAGCGACTACTAAATAAATAACTTTTAAATGATTAATTTAGTAGCTTGAAAATGACTAATTTAATTAAAATAGATAATTAATCAATAGATCTTATTTGTTAGCAAATAATAAACAGTTTTCCATAATTAATACTCTAATTAGAAAATTACTTATATAAAATTACTCGAAAATACTTTTGAATTAAAATAATGTTTTATTATCATAAATTAGATATGGATATTTTTAAATATAAAGAAAACCATTTTAATAGTAATTATACTATGAAAAATCGTTTATTTAGAAATACCTAAATATTCTAGGAATAAATATATAAGAGTAGTAATTTTATTTACCATCTTAAATTCTATTTTTAATAAGGCAAAATCTACTAAATGATTTTTAACGATTTATTACAAAAAATATTAATAATTAATAAGGAGTTATTTAGTAACATGAATAATTTAAAGGTTTAATAAGGGGATATGACTAAAGTTATTACCTAAAATATTAACCGGACTAATATCTCATTTTAATAATTTATTAATGAATAATTAACGGTAACATAATTAGTAATACTCCTAAGTCGTTTATTAAAACCGTTTAATTAATCAATCCATGATAAACGTTAATATAATAACTTACAAGTTAATATAACAATTTATATACATTACAAAATAATTAATAATAATAATAATAATAATAATAATAATAATAATAATAATAATAATAATAATAATAATAATAATAATAATAATAATAATAATAATAATAATCTAATACTAATTAATTACAAGGATTCCATTACAGAACCTATGGTCTTAATTAGGAAACTAACAATCTATCTCGAAATTGACAGAGCTTTATTCTGTCAATTCCGGTCGGAACAAGAATGGTTTTGTATTCTGTAAAATACACCGAAAGGGGGGTCCGGCTTACCGAATGGTTGACGACGGAGTACCGAGGGGAGGCGTCGGACTCGGAACGTGGTACGTGGAATGGAAGGACGCTGGACACGTGCGCGGGGGCGCGCACACACAAAAATGCTCTGGACACGCACACGGGAGGGGTGATGGTCAGGCGCGAAAGGCGCTGGTCGTGCGCGAAAAACGGCACGCGGCCGGGAACGGCCGGCGGGGCGCTGGCCGGTAGTGGAGCCGCACGGGACGCGGTAGCGCAGCAACGCGCGGGTCGACGATTGCTGCTGGTGCGCGGGCAGTCGGCTGTGACGATAGGGCGGTCACCGGTCGGCGTGTGGCGGTCGCCGGGCGGTTGGCAGCCGGGGCACGGCCTAGACGAGGCCAGGAGGTAATCGGCGAATGGCGGCGCATATCGGAAACAACCCGAGAGGGATGTCGGAATGTCCGGGGCGATGCGAGAATCGTCGGGGCGGCTTTGGTTTCGGAAATGGAAGAACAAGGAGGGAGGTGTGGTGAGTTTGGGAAGGTGGTGAGGGAGGAGGCTTCTATGAGTTTCTGATGGGGGAGTGGAGTTTCTGAGGATTTATTACGTGAGGGAGAGGAAGAGGGGTTCGTGGGTTTGATCCTGCTGGGAAAGCGGATCGGGGAGAGACTGGGTAGTTAAGTTAATTGGGTTTGGGTTTGGGTTGGAAACGGGTTCGGGTTTGAGTTGTGGGTTTAAACCAATCATTAATTAATTATACTTTAAGGAAAATATGGGTTTTACAACCTTCCCTCCTTAGAAAATTTGTCCTCAAAATTTTAAAGATAAGAGCCAAGGTAAAACCAAAATCACTTAGCCTTGATCAAAAACAAAATTTTAAATCCTCAGGCACGATCGAATTCTAGGCATGATCACTAGGTACAATAAAAAAAATAAAGGCATGATCAGAATTATCTATATATGATCTGAGATAAAGTTGGAATATTGTTATGATCAAAATTATTTTAGGCAGGATTAAAATCTAGGTATGATTAAAATATAATCAAATGATCATACAATAAGAAAAAAATCAAATGAGGTCTCATGAAACAGAAAATACAAGAAAGAAATGAATGCCAACAGTTTATTGAGAAGGCATAAATTAATAGAATCTTCTGAGATGAGGGACTAAAAATTCCAAATCAAATTAGAATGGGGTATAAGAGTTTGTGACTCAATAAAAATTAATAAGTTGTATGATAGTAGGATAGTGAGGGTGATTAGAATAATATAGTTGTGATAGGAATGTAATTGGAAAAGATATTTCCATTGAGGACTGATTTATGATCAAAAGGGATAGAAAGAATATCGTATCACTATTTCAACGGTCAGAAGATAGGATATGCAGGAAAAAATGACTTACAAGATAACCATCTTATTAATAACCATGCAAAAACCAATATCTAACTTGCTAAACTAGATGAACTCCCAGTATCTACAAAAAACTAAGGCAACTGCCATGGTATTAAAACTAGATCTATTTGGAATCATAAATCATCTAAATCAAATTTCCATCCGACGTTGTATTTAACTCGTATGCCAAATGTATTTTAAATTTCAAGTATTTTTCTCGATCAATCATTTTACAGACATCAATTTCCAATTGTCAACCATTCTTCTAAAACTGACTATACCAAAGTCACAATCTTCACTGTCATAGTGTAATGCCCGTATTTCAGAATACGTATTTTAATTAGGCTTATATGTATTTTGGACCTGTATTTTATTTTCTCAGATTCTGGCCTGTAATTGTGTTTTGGCTTAACTTGCGGATTTTGGTTTTCTCGTAAAATGGGTTTTGGACCTGGCTTGGTTTTATTTTGTGGAGAAGGAATTGGTTTGGTTTGGTTTAGTATGCATTGGAACACCCGTAGCTAAACCTCCATCCACAACACAACATATCATCCCTCATTAAAACCCCACCTAACTTTCTCTCTCCTCATAACTTCTATTAATTTATTCATCTTCTTCTTCCTTTCCTCCACACAACACCAACACCATAGGCAAGTGCACCTTGCCACCACATAAGGACCCAATTTTATTTGTCCATTAGCTAGATTAGGCCATGGTGAACAACATTAGAACTTAGCATTTTGTGAATTGGAGCTTCTATTTTTCTAGATCTAAGTTTTAACCATTTTTGGTTTTTCTTGGTTTTGATCTATTAAACTTAGATTTTTCCCTTGTTTTGAGGCTTCCATGTGGAAGAGAATTCAATTTTACAAAAGTTAGAACTTTGAAAATCCAAATTTGGTTTTATTTTGGCTAAGATATGAAGATTTGAAGTTTGGAGTTCTTGGAGTTTTCCCTCGGCCTGATGGAGAAGATGACCCTCGGCCAGCGCTCATTAGCGCAAGGCCATCCGCAGTTCATCTTATGCGCAGTTCATCTCATGCGCAGTTCAACTCATGCGCAGTTCAACTCATGCACAGTTCATCTCATGCGCAGTTCAACTCATGCGCAGTTCAACTCTTGCGCAGCTCATCTCCTGCGCAGCTCACCCAAGCGCAGCTCGACCCTAGCGCAATCTAACCCTAGCGCAACCTATTTGCCCATGATGGTTTGGATTTTATTCCTTGGACTTGGCTTCGCTTTTGTGGGTTGGAGTTTTGAGATCTTGTTCCACACAACACGACTGTCTCGACCCAACACGACCTGGCACGGTTTTTGGTGTTTTGCTTATGACTAGTACGGTTTTTCGTGATTTCTGTGAAGTATGATTCTAGTACTTTATAATCTTCTTGATTGTGATCCGATGGGGTGCGCCCTTAACTTTTAACCTGTAATTCATGATTAATCTTGATACTGGATAACTTGATAGTGGCCCGTGGCGGCGCACTCCTGACTTGTAACTTGTAAACCTGTAACTTGTAACTTGACTTGACTTGATGCTGTTGCGATGGCTAACTTGACTCGTATAATCAACTCTGATGCCGTGGATGTTCATTCTTGCTGCCTTGTGCAATCTACTTGTCTTAGCTCGCATCATGTCTAGGACATGACTCCTTGGTTACCACAGTCAGGGATTCACACCGAATATGGATTAGGCTAATGACTAGATCAAACTATAGTTCATGGAGAATTTTCAGTCACATGCGATCTCGTTATCTGGGCGCTTTAAATGGACTTGTAGCCTGCTGACGAGTAGGGCACATTTCCAGCACACTGTCATGTGTTGCACTCTCTAAGTCACCTAAGGGTATATCGTCTCCTGGGCGATGTACCCAACCATACTCTCAACCCACGAAAGGATAACTGGATAGTCTGCAGGGCTTGGGACTGGGAATTTCTCATTTGAATCTTGCTAGTAATTAGGCTTGTGATAACCCTAGTTAGTTAAAGTAGTAAGCCGTAGTAATTGCTTGGCTGCTTGTGAATGGATGGTGTCCAGCCTTGTCTAAGTCTCGTCTAGTCCCAGTACCTGGTACTCCTGAACATGATTGTTTTACTTATCTTAACAATAAATAGGTAGAGACAAAGTGCTATTCAGGCGAAGGGTTACGACCCCGATCCTTGTTTGGTTTAAGGGTTGTAACCTGGCTCCCGGAATGGTTCCACGTCCCTAGTTGTTTATTGTCCTGTTGTTCTCTTTATTACTTGTACTTTTCTTTTATTCCTTATGATCTGATATGCTGGCTTTTGTTCTTATTTCGTGGCCACCCTTGTGGCACTTGCTCTTTCTGGGGTTTAACCCAGCTAGTTTTGTGTGGCCAGATTTCGGAGCAGCACCCGAGGATCTATCGAACTTCCAGCCCGATGGTGGCGACTAGAAGAAACCCGGGCTACGAGTGGGTTTTCCATTTTGTTTCGCTCACTACCTTGTAAAATTATTCTTTTGAGGCATTTAGCCGACGAGCACCTGTTAGCTCGATGCATATTTACTTACTGTCTGCCTACGGGCTGTAAACATGATTAACAAATCCTAGGGTTGATCATGTATGACTTAACTCTTGCTAGTCCTCGTATTTTGTATGACTAGCTTCATGATCAGATAAATATGTAATATTTGGGATGCCTTTTATTGTATATTTGGTGGTCTAACATCTTGTAACTATATTACTTGCTTGAGATTGAGACAATAGGCTTGACCTTAAGAGACCGTTGGCTTGTAGTAAACCCTCATATCTAGACAGCCGTGACCGTATACCAAGGTGGATTCCATTTCAATATACGTAGCTGGCTACGTACGCCCCCGCTCTCCAGTATTCTGGTTCTGGGGCATCACATGGTTTAAGTGGTGGCCCATGCAGGTCTTGGTATTCAAGAATGTGAGGGTTTACCTAATAGATGTCTCAATCAGTATTCGCCCTTGATCTCTGCTCGTATCTTCAAATCCATAAGAATCTTGACCTGATCATATGCTTGTATCGTTGATCTGTCCTGGTCCTTCCTTATTGTTTCCTGTGTCGTCTTCTTCAGCGGCACTGTACCTGACCCCGCTGATCAACAAGGTGGAGCACTTCCCGTGGATCAACAGCAACCCGGAGACCAAGCCCAACATTCCGGAGTAGCCTCCAGAGTTGTACCTACTGGAGGATAGCCTCCAGTTCATCCCGTCCAGCCCGCCGAGCCTGACGATGGTACCTTGGTAGGTCTCATCAGGACCTTGATAGCTTCCCAGGATCGTAGAGGAGATGCCTTGCACCAGGTAGTGGCAGATGCTTTGACCAGAGGCGGTCATCCAGGGAACAGCGCGACCAACAGCTTCAAGCGCTTGAACCCTCCATTCTTCGACGGCAGCGAAGATACGATTGCCGCAGACGCTTGGCTTCAGGATACCGAGGTGGTTCTAGAAGCAGCTAGGACACCTGATAATGAGAAGATGGTGGTGGTACGCCTACAGTTGCTAGACTTAGCTCGCAGTTGGTGGGCGGCACAGGCCATAGGATTAGCAGTGCCGGTCACTTTGGCGGTGTTCAGAGAAAGATTCCAGACGAAGTATTTCGATGCTGTAGCTCGGTACGACCTGCAGACGAGATTTACCAACTTGAAGCAAGGAGGCAGAACGGTCGACGGCTATGCATCTGAGTTTTCTAGACTCAGTAGGTTTGCCCCCACCTTGGTGGCAACCGAGTTTGATAGGGCCCAGCGGTTCCAGCAGGGGCTACATTTGGAGATCTTGTTGGCAGTTGAGCAGTTCGAGCACCAGACGTTCGATGCAGTATTGAGGGCAGCTAGGAGGCACGAGTACACCTCCGAGAGGATCGTAGATAGGACCGAAGGTAGAAAGCGGTCCCACAATCAGATGCACCAATCATCAGCTCCAGCCCCGGCAGCAAGGGGTTTGACCATTGGAACTCCGAAGCGGGCGGCCTCAGCGACGTCGGTTCAGCATTCAACCCCGACGTACCCGCAGCAGCAGAAGCAGAACCAGACTTCCGCGATGGGATGTTCTCATTGCGGGAAGCTAGGGCACGTGGTGGCAGATTCTCGCAGGGCGCAGGAATTGTGCCTGGCTTGTAGAGCGGCAGATCACAAGATAGGAGCCTGCCGAATAGGGGTAGTTCGTCCTCTTCCAACCTAACTAGTCCGTCGGTTAGGGGACTAGCACCTATGCAGCAGCAGCAGTACCCGAGGCCATTATTGCCTCAGGCCCAGGAATTTCATCAACAGAACCAGCAGCAGTATACCTGTAAAAGCCCTAAATTTCTACTATTCTTTTTTTATTATTAAATTTAGTACTGTTTTAAAATTTATTATATTGTACGTCGCATGGTCATATTGTACGTCGCGCATGACGTTATATTTTTCGTAATTGCTCGACGAGTGCGAATATGTGCGAGCGTACATATTTTTAGAAAAATATTTTTATTTATTTTTTTATAGTTTCAAAAGAATATATGTAATATTTTAATTAGCTATCAAAATTTTCTAAAGTATAATTTTATTTATGAAAAGCCTTTCAATTAGAATAAATAATGTTATTCGTGCATACAAATATTTCATAAATATTTGCTAGTAAAAATGTAATTTTCGGAATTTATTAATAGTAATATTTTATTGTTCAAAGAGATATTTAAAAATATTTATTATTTTTGAAATTATTATTATTGGTATTTTGAAAAATATTTTTGGAAGTTATTTTGGCCAATTAAATCTTGATTTAATGTTTGAAATTATTTAAATAGATTAAACTAGTATCTATATTTGGAATTGGATTATTTGATTTGATTTTAAACTAAAGGGATTTAATTTAAATAGGATTTGCATTGGATTTGGATTGGGATATGAATTTGGATTTGATTTAAATTAATATATGAATTATCTACATTGGGTTTTAAATATCGTAGTCCATATCTAATTGGGAATTCCCACATCCTATATAAATAGGCAGGTACTCCTCCAACTTTTTATTCTTCCACAAAATTCCACCATCCACAAGTGCAGTGCCTCGTGTCCGTGTCCTCCTCCGTCCAATATCTTATTCCATTAGTTATACAAATACATTTATTCTCAGTGTCGACAACCCGACACGACTCATACAAATCCCTAGTTCCTAAAACCCTAAATCCTATTCTAATCCCTAGTCTAAACCACGTCCCCACTCCGTCAGCCGCGTCCAGCCTTAGGCCTAGGTCGATCTCCTGGCCACCTCCCGCCTAGAGCACCATCACCACCAGGACTGTTTCCTCCTTGCTCGACCCCATGTGTGGTCGACTTGCCGCCGTGCTAGTCCCGGCCACATCAAACAAATCCAGCAACCCTTCATCACCATCGACACAAGTTCTCATCAAACCTCCATCCTCCATCCTCAACACCACCACCCCGGCCAAAGCTGGCAGGCCGGTCACCCCAGAAACCCAACCACCACCACCACCGTCACCGGCACAACCCACCGGCGACCCAAGGAAACCCACAGCAAAATTTGGAAAAGAAAAAGAATGTAAAAACAACACAGCCCCCGCTACCAGGCACCCCCGGCCACCAAATCCGACCACGCACCAACGCCAGCCACCACCGCTACTGCCATCACCACCGTCACCGTAACCCAGACCTCCTCCTCCTCCGTCGTGTCCGACCACCTGCCGTGTCCCCAAGACAAACCAACAAAAATAGAAACAAACCCTTACCTCCGCCACCGCCTTCGCGCCTCGGCACGAACCGCCGCCTGCTGGTAAACCCACCGCCACTCCCTCCTTGCTCTCCTCTTCTGCTCTTCCCCGGCGAGCAAACGCCGTCGCCGCACAGCCTCCAGCCATCGTGGGCGGTGCTGTCCGTCGCCACTCGGACCAGGCCACCGTGTCACCGCTGCCGGCGAACCCGACGCCACTGTCCGTCTTCCCCAGCTTCCCGAGCCAAAACCCTCCCGGCTCACCGACCGCCCTGTCTCCTCCCCGTCTCCTCCAGATCTGCGTCCGCCCTGGCCTGACCCAGCCTCCTCGATCCGCCACCGAGAACCCCTTCCCATCGCCTGAGCGCCGCCGCGCCTACTGCGCCGGATCTCCGAGCCACCCTCTCCTTTCCTGTCGAGCACCGCCCTCATCGCCGCGTGCGCCGGCCACCCTCCTCCTCTGGAGCGCCGACGAGCCCGCTCCCTCTCTCTACTTTCATCCCCTTTCCCTCTCTAGCCACCGCCCGTCGGACCGAGCCCAGTCGAGCTCTCCGCCGACTCCGATCCCTTTTTCCCTCTCTCGATTTCTCTCTCTCTCTTCCTTTCTCAGAAGAGAGCAGCTGCTCTCAATTCCTTTTCTTTTTTATTATTTGTTTTTTATTTATTTTATTTATTTGTTGATGTTTAAGTTTTATTTTGTTGATATAATTTGCTGTTGATTGATTTTGTGTATTTTCTTCTTCTTAGTATCTATTATTTTATTATTATTATTATCATTCCATTGTCACCTTTTTATTATTATTATTATTATTATTATTATTATTATTATTATATGGATTAATTTATTATGTTACTACCACTTAAATGCATTACTTAATGCATTGGAAAGAAAAAGTATATGTGCTGACAGTACTATCAATACTGTCATCTAGTATTCCTATTAAGTATTATTTTTTATATCTTATTTATGTCATCCTTTTGCATTTAACAATATATATAGCAATACTTAAAATATTTTGATTTAACAAAATATAGCTTCCTACCTAAAATATTATTTTAACAAAACTAGGGATATTAGCCTAAAATATTTTTATGGATTTCAACATATTTGCCTAAAAATATTTTACCCATAAATTTAGTTTTAAAAAGAAAATTTATAATAAGTTACTAGTGTTTCTCAAATATTTTAAGTAATATAGTTCATACCTCAAACCATATTTTTATAAGCTTAGAAATTTGTTGCCGACAACGATTTTGATTTTAGTGTTTGCCTAAAATATAATTTAAATTTTTAAAGTATTATAAAATATTTTCTAAAATCGTATACATATATATTATCTACTCAATTTCCTTCAACTATCCTCTTGTCCATGACGCAGCCCATCCTTCCTATTCTTTCGCCCATTTCAAGACTACCATATGTCCAACCTAACCAATTTGACCCTTCCGGACTCAATGACACGATCCGTGCCGCCATCAGAGGTCTCCTTGTGTAGTGATTTTACCGAAGTTACAGATCGTGCCACATTGATTATCGCAGCACACCAGGCACTCTACCAGGCAAGACACCTTGCCATTTGCTGTTTAATTATTTTAGCTCATATTTCATGCATGTTCATTATTTTCTTTATGCAAAATAAACTGTGATACATAGCATAACTGTTAGAATTTACTGTTCAGCTTACTGCTGTGTATTATTTTTCTTACAAATTAAACCTAGATTTAAGGGACCACCTTGTGTGTTGCATTCATTGGCCTTGACACGTTTTAAACACGAAGTTGTGTGTCGCATGTAGAACACGGAAGTGCGTGATTGGCTGGCCACCAGTACGTACAAGCCGTGCGATAGGAATAACCGCTAATAGAGGTTACATGCTAGTTTGACTTAGCGGTTATAGAGTTAGCATTGGACGGGAAGAACATGATTGGAAGTTGACTACCACCCTATCTATCGTAGACTCGCTCGCTACTGAGGAACAATAGGTAGACTATATGCTATAGACTCGCTCGATACTGAGGAATAGTATATGGTGTTGTGACTCGCTACTGAGGTACTGTATTGGTATTTTCTCGACTTGACTGGGTAGTCATGCGACCATGAACTGTTCTTAAACTGCATTCACTTAGAACGGTTAGGCTACCTTTATCCGTTAGGTACGAGTACCTTTGGTTTGGATACTTGTATCTGACCGTGGCTTGGAACAATAACTTGTCGCGGATTAGTTCGTCATATCTTGTCCTTGTTTGGTTGTAGGTGTGACTTACTACTTCGATGAGAAGGTATTGAACCTTGTTGGGGTCCGGATACCATATTGGATTCATAGCATGGAAAGATACGTCGCCGTGAATTAGTTTACCATCTCATGTCCTTGTTTGGTTGGGAGGATGGTACGCTCATTCAGTAGGTGCGTATTGGACCATGTTATAAATTCGATTGACTTATTTATTGAGCAATATTTATTCAGTTTATATGGCATGCTATTATGTGTCTTGTTACGTCCCTCTGAGGACCTGGTTGTCTTGCCAGGTGTGCGCTATTGTCTTTCGCAGGTGCTTTAGCTCTAGCCGTGTTCTTCGCTATTTCTTTGAGGATGATTGCATTTGGATCGTCTTCGCTTCGCTCGTCGCTCATTTCATTTTTCTATGTACTTTTCCTTATTTTGTTGGTAGTGGATTTGTCTCCGTCCAACATATTGTATCAAGACAAAGTTATTCTCATTATATGACACCTTTATTTCATTTATTTTGTATGGATGAGATTAGTTATGGTTTGCATTCTACAGCTTATGTATTTATACGAGGTTTCCATATATTGGAGTATACTTCGTATGAATACAGCTGGCATGTCTACGTTCCTAGTCCTACGTATTTTGGGACTGGGGCGTTACAATACCTAAGCCCAAGTGCAGAGCAGGAAGAGAGGTTTCCAGTAGATAGAACCCGCAGCTAGAGGACAAGGTCAGACAATGATGATGACTATGGAAGAAGAAGTTGCACCAGGTGTGGTAGTGGCAGGTACTATTCTCGTCAACTCCTCTCCAGCATTGGTATTATTTGATTCTGGTGCATCGCATTCATTCATGTCTGCACGATTCGCGACACTGATAGGATTGGAGCCAGAGTCATTATCAGTAAGGCTCAATATACTTACTGGTAATGGTCTTGTGGGAGTAGATCGAGTATTTTTCTCGTGTCGGATCGTAGTTAGCGGTAGAGAGTTCCCCGCTAGATTCATAGAGTTTCCTATGGCAGACTATGATGTAGTCCTAGGCATGGATTGGTTGAGGAACCAGTATGCTAGGATAGACTGCCATATTGGCAAAGTTGTCTTTAGTATCCCCGGCGAGCCAGAGTTTTCGTTTTCCAGAGGTGCGGTGGAGCCATCTTCTCCAGCATTGCGGATGGCAGTAGCAGCAGTGCAGTTACCCCGGATAGTTGAAGAGTTTCCAGATGTCTTTCCAGAGGAGCTTCCAGGGATACCGCCGGAGCGGGAGATTGAGTTCACTATAGACTTGATTCCCGGGACAGCACCAGTATCAGAGCGAGTCTACAGGATGGCGCCTTCAGAGTTGGAGATTTTATACAAGATGATTGAAGAACTCAGGACCAAGGGATTCATCCGTACAAGTGGATCGCCTTGGGGAGCCCCGATGCTTCTTGTGAAAAAGAAGGATGGTACGTCCAGGCTATGTGTTGATTATCCGTACCTTGAATTCGGTGACAATCAAGAACAGATACCCTCTTCCGAGGATAGATGACTTGTTTGATCAACTTAGAGGGGCTTCAGTGTTTTCGAAGATCGACTTGCGGTCAGGATACCACCAGATCAGAGTCAGAGAGCAGGACATCCCGAAGACAGCATTCAGATCGAGGTATGGACATTGGGAGTTCCTTGTTATGCCCTTTAGAGCGACCAATGCGCCGGCTGTATTCATGGACCTCATGAATCACATTTTCATGCCTTACTTGGATCAATTTGTGATCGTGTTCCTAGATGACATCCTGGTCTACAGCAAGAGTGAAGCAGAGCATGAGCAGCATCTCAGAGTCGTCCTCCAGACGCTTAGGGAGCATCAGTTATACGCCAAGTTCAGTAAATGTGAGTTCTGGCTCGATCGCATATCATACTTGGGTCACATCATTACCCGAGGAGGAGTGGAAGTGGATCTCCAGAAGATTGTGGCTATCGATACATGGCCAGTATCTTGCTCAGTGGCAGGTACTATTCTCGTCAACTCCTCTCCAGCATTGGTATTATTTGATTCTGGTGCATCGCATTCATTCATGTCTGCACGATTCGCGACACTGATAGGATTGGAGCCAGAGTCATTATCAGTAAGGCTCAATATACTTACTGGTAATGGTCTTGTGGGAGTAGATCGAGTATTTTTCTCGTGTCGGATCGTAGTTAGCGGTAGAGAGTTCCCCGCTAGATTCATAGAGTTCCCTATGGCAGACTATGATGTAGTCTTAGGCATGGATTGGTTGAGGAACCAGTATGCTAGGATAGACTGCCATGTTGGCAGGGTTGTCTTTAGTATTCCAGGCGAGCCAGAGTTTTCATTTTCCAGAGGCGCAGTGGAACCATCTTCTCCAGTATTGCGGATGGCAGTAGCAGCGGTACAGTTACCCAGGATAGTTGAAGAGTTTCTAGATGTCTTCCAAGAAGAACTTCCAGGGATGCCGCCAGAGAGAGAGATCGAGTTCACTATAGACTTGATCCCTGAGACAGCACCAGTATCAGAGCGAGTCTACAGGATGGCGCCTTCAGAGTTGGAGATTTTGTACAAGATGATTGAAGAACTCAGGACCGAGGGATTCATCCGTACAAGTGGATCGCCTTGGGGAGCCCCGATGCTTCTTGTGAAGAAGAAGGATGGTACATCCAGGTTATGTGTAGATTATCGTACCTTGAACTCAGTGACAATCAAGAACAGATACCCTCTTCCGAGGATAGATGACTTGTTTGATCAACTCAAAGGGGCTTCAGTATTTTCGAAGATAGATTTGCGGTCAGGATACCACCAGATCAGAGTCAGAGAGCAGGACATCCCGAAAGACAGCTTTTCGATCTAGGTATGGACATTGGGAGTTCCTTGTTATGCCCTTTGGAGCAACCAATGCGCCAGCCGTATTCATGGACCTCATGAATCATATTTTCATGCCTTACTTGGATCAGTTCGTGATCATATTCCTAGATGATATCCTGGTCTACAGCAAGAGCAAAGCAGAGCATGAGCAGCTTCTCAGATTCGTCCTTCAGACGCTTAGAGAGCACCAGTTGTACGCCAAGTTCAGTAAATGCGAGTTCTGGCTCGATCGCATTTCGTACTTGGGTCACATCATTACCCGAGGAGGAGTGGAAGTGGATCCCCAGAAAATTGTGGCTATCGATACATGGCCAGTATCTTGCTCAGTGGCAGAGGTTCGCAGCTTCCTTGGATTAGCCGGCTACTACCGGCGATTCGTTTCAGATTTTGCAAAGATTTCAGCACCGATGACCCAGTTGACCCGCAAGGATGTACAGTTTGCTTGGACAGCAGAGTGCCAGGAATCATTTGAGAAGTTGAAGCGAGGATTGGTAACGGCTCCCATTCTCACACTTCCAGATGGGACCGGAGGATTCATAGTTTATTGCGACGCTTCAGGAAGAGGATTGGGGTGTGTCTTGATGCTGCATGGGAAGGTAATATCTTATACATCACGTCAACTTCGTGATCATGAGAAGAATTACCCGACCTACGACTTGGAACTGGCAGTAGTAGTATTTGCACTTAAGTTGTGGATGCACTACTTGTATGGAGACAGAGTGGAGATATTTACTGATCATAAGAGCCTGAAGTATGTTTTCATCCAGAAGGACCTTAACATGCGGCAGAAAAGATGGCTCGAGCTACTGGTGGACTATGATATGGATTTACAGTATCATCCAGGAAAGGCCAACGTTGTAGCAGATGCGTTGAGCAGGAGAGCCGGAGTTTACTTCCAAACAGCACAGCCAGAGTTATTGGCAGATCTTCAGAAGATGGAAATTGAAGTGGTTCTTCCTACCAACGTAGCATTGATGGCCAGTCTATAGGTTCAGTCCAGCTTAGTTGAGAGGATCCGGATGGCACAGTCTACAGATTCTAAGATTCAGCGACTCAGAGCAGAGTGTGAGGCAGGGAGAAGGCCAGAGTTGTGCATTCATGAAGATGGTACACTTCGGCACGACACTCGTCTTTGTGTACCTAGTGGAGATATCAGACAGGAGGTCATGGCAGAAGCTCACAGTTCACAGTACTCTATTCATCCCGGTGGTACGAAGATGTACCGTAACATTCGTCAGCACTTCTAGTGGAATGGCATGAAGAGGGAGATAGCCCGGTTTGTTTCTCGGTGTTTGGTTTGCCAGCAGGTTAAAGCTGAACATCAGAGACACGCTGGACTTCTTCAGCCCTTGCTAATTCTAGAATGGAAGTGGGAGCATGTGACCATAGATTTTGTGACTGGATTGCCTAGATCCCCAGCTGGTCGAGATGCTATTTGGGTTATAGTTGACAGGCTCACGAAGGTGGCTTATTTTCTCCCATTCAGAATTGGTCAGTCGACAGCTCAGCTAGCAGAGATGTATCTCAGGCAGATTGTCAGGCTTCACGGTGTGTCCGTCAGTATCACCTCGGACCAAGATTCAAGATTCACATCATACTTTTGGCACAGCTTGCAAGAGAGTTTGGGAACTCACCTTCAGTTTAGCTCAGCTTATCATTCGCAGACAGATGGCCAGTCGGAACGCACAATCCAGACTCTTGAAGATATGTTGAGGTCTTGTACCCTTGACTTCGGTGGTTCATGGGAGGATCACCTTCACCTGGTGGAATTCTCGTACAACAATAGTTTCTAGGCCAGTATTCAGATGGCTCCTTTCGAGGCCTTATATGGCAGGAAGTGCAGATCCCTGCTAGCATGGGACGACATCGGAGAGAGGCAGATGCTTGGCCCAGAAATGATTGCCCAGACAGTTGAAGTGGTCAGAAGAATCAGAGATCGTCTTCGAGTGGCCCAAGATCGCCAGCGCCATTGGGCCGATGCTCATCGACGTCCCTTAGAGTTTGCTATCGGCGACCATGTATTCCTTAGGATCTCGCCTAACCGCGGCATCATTCGCTTTGGCGTATGGAAAAAGCTTAGTCCTAGGTATATAGGGCCGTTCGATATCCTGGAACGAGTAGGAGATGTATCCTATCGTCTCGCTCTTCCGCCGTCGCTAAGTGAGGTGCATGATGTATTCCATGTGTCCTAATTACGATGGTACATCCCGGACCCGAGCCATATCCTGGACCATTCGGAATTGGTTGTTGGTACTAACCTTTCATATAAGGAGAGGCCCGTGTCTATATTGGACCGGAGAGAAAAGATACTCAAGAATAAGACTATTAGCTTAGTCCGTGTTGCTTGGGGTCATCACTCTCTAGGTGAGTCAACGTGGGAGCGTGAGGACGACATCCGATCGCGATATCCCGACTTGTTTGACTCGTAAGGTATAATGTCTTCCTTATGCCTTATGCTTTCCATCCCTTGCTTGCATGTATGATTGTTTGATTGTTTGCTTAGTGTAGCTTAATTGTGGATAGTATAGCTGGCTCTTACATCTCTAAGCATCTTGATTTAAATTCCAAGGACGGAATTCTTTTAAGGTGGGTAGAGTTGTAATGCCCGTATTTCGGAATACGTATTTTAATTAGGCTTATATGTATTTTGGACCTGTATTTTATTTTCTCAGATTCTGGCATGTAATTGTGTTTTGGCTTAACTTGCGGATTTTGGTTTTCTCGTAAAACGGGTTTTGGACCTGGCTTGGTTTTATTTTGTGGAGAAGGAATTGGTGGGACGCCTTTTATTGTATATTTGGTGGTCTAACATCTTGTAACTATATTGCTTGCTTGAGATTGAGGCAATAGGCTTGACCTTAAGTGACCGTTGGCTTGTAGTAAACCCTCATATCTAGACAGCCGTGACCGTATACCGAGGTGGATTCCATTTCAATATACGTAGCTGGCTATGTACGCCCCCGCTCTCCAGTATTCTGGTTCTGGGGCGTCACACATAGTAATTCCTTAGAAAATTCTTTAAAGTTGATCCATGATCTATATTCGAGAATTTCCAATTTTTGAAATCAATTGACCAAATTATAACCACTAATCAAATTTTTAACCATGCACCTAACAATCGTTCTCATTCAAACACATTAGCAAAAAAAAAATCCCATAAAATCTCAATCATTCATACCATAACTAATATGAGTCTCTAATGTTTGGTATAAATTGCAAACCCAATTGCTTCTTTCCAAAGTTGCATGCCAATGGTCTTATCTCAATTCCTCACTGCTTATTCCTTCTCTAGAACCTATCATTCCATTGCTTGTGATATCTCTTCCATGGTTATATCCGTCCCTTCTGGGTACAGTAGTCATCTGATCATAAAAGTTGATCCTTGTCAAGTGTTCATTTACTTGATCATCATATTCTCATGTTTATATATATTATCCAAATTTACTTCCTCCATGGAAGAACCTTACCAAATCCTAGACTTTCCTCGCTAACTCTACCTAAGTCTTCCTCTATCTTCCATAACTCTTCCTTTAATCATAAAATTCAAAATCGTCAAATACCTTCATTTGTTCAAATCCAATACCCAAGTACTAGTAAGCACCACTAATAATTATATCCTAAATGAACCATAATTTATATATCTCTCCATACTAACTTGCTTACCATGTGCCTTGTTATACTACCATTTTCTACCCTTAGCTGTCTAATCTCATTGGGAAAAATATCGATCCTCTAAGGATGCTCTTACCGAAATAATATAATAAGGTTGCTAGGTAACTATCTAGGTTTTTCCTACATATAACTATCAACTAACTATATACATAGCTACAAAATATATAACTATTCACAAAATATATGCAACACACTAAAATTGGACTTTGAAAGAGATTGAACCAATAGAGATCTGATATGGTCCTAATAAATTCTAGAAAAATCAAGTAGAATTTCATAGAAAATCTATTCTTTCTGGCTGTGATAAGAGATTTTTGAAAATGGAGACAACCGCTAGAAATGCAAATCCTCTAATGGGGCAAAGTTAGAATAATTTGATGGTGCTAAAAAGCAACCATGGTATGGATATAGTCTTAATAATATTCGGAAACCAAATATATCCGAAGTTATTTTGCCTCAAATTCATGCCTCGCCAGAGTACACCTGACTGCAGTAAATTTTTGGCTCCATAACTTGAATAATGATAGGTTATCGAGTAGTCTATCAACTTTATCATTTTCTGGTTGAACAACATAGGAGATAAATATGATGTATTTAGGACATAGTTTTAATAATATTCAAAAACCTATGAATACCTGAAATCACTTCAACTTAGAGTCTATGCCTTGCCAGTGCGCAACTGGTTGCAGTAAACTCACAGTTTCCATAATTCAGATAAATGGCTGCAACGCATATGTGCGAAGCCATATTAGGTCACTGAATATTTTCTCAACTTTATCTATGGGAATTTCAAAGGGATAGTTCAACAATTCAAAAGTTTTCAATGACTAAAGGAAATTCAATAATAGAATGGAATCAATTCTCTGACCTTTCCTGCTTCATGATACTCAAGCATTGAGTTTAGAAGCTTTCTAGGCCTTGAATTGATCAAAAAGTTGCATAGAGGGAGTAAGGTTTCAAGTTGAGTGGAGGAAGTCAACAAATGAAAATATTCTCGATCCTTGGAATAACTTAGGAAATATCAATCAATATTGGAATTATTTTTGGAAAATAATTCCTTTGAAAGATTCGTTAACCAGCTAAGTTGAACCAATTCTTTTGGTAACAATTAACCTTGGGGCTTTATGGTTCCAGAAGAATTCGGTTCGGGATTGGTTCCGAGAAAGTTAATTGGAAATAAGGTCAAGACAAATGGTTGGATACACTAGTCGTAGAAATACTTTGGGTAGATAAGAGTTTATTAGGTTTGCTAAAGGAGAATTTGAAACTCTAAATAGTGAATGGATCTAGATTCTAAATAAAGATAGAGAAGTAAGATTTGATCAAACTAATAGAGAAATTGGAAATAGGTTTGCTGAAGAAGGAGATTGAAAAATCTATATTAATCCATAAATAGCGAAAGAGTATAGATCCTAAGGAACGCTAGAATCTGATAAGGATATGGAGGAAAATAACCCCCAAATGCCATGGGATACTAAAAGATACAGAAAATCTAAAAAAATAATATAGGCAGTAAAATATACCATCATACAATCGGCCTAATCTGGATAAGGTTTAGGCACAAACATAAGCAAGGTAACCTACGAAACTATATGCAAGCAAAAATAGATAAAATAGATAAATTTGGTACTATATTGAGGCGGGTTGAAAATAATCTAAGTATTCTAATTGTTTCTAGAGTCTGTTTTCCTAAAGTCATACTTAGACCTAAGTCAGATTGCAGGACTGCATGCTGGTCTAGACTAAGTTGACTACACCAATTTTGTAGAACTAGACCTGCATGGGCTACCACTGAAAACATGTCACGATCTGATCCCAATATACTGGGTCCAGTCGGATCATGTCCAACCTGTACCATTGTGAGACGACGGCAGTAAGCTGTATCAAGCGGTAGTACACAAGCAGATAATTCTAAAATGCAAAAATAAGAAAAACAACTTTATTTGAACTTTGAGATTTTAGCTATAAATGTCTAGATGAATAAACACACAAGCAAACAAAAAATCTGGTTATTACAGTTGTTCTTTATTATAACTTGAAAATAGGAGAAACTAAGCAACTGGCACAACTAGTAGTCCTGGGCTCCCTGGTCAGGTTCAGCTACCTCTTCGGGACTCGGATCAGGTCCGTAGAAGGAACTAAAGGCGAGCTCCTCGTCTTCGCAATCACCTAAAATATTGGTCTCCAGTCAGGAGGGGAGCAAGAACATATATCCACATCCAGCATCCTAAATAATAATAAATGAACTGAAAACATGACACAACCTAATCCTAATATATTGGGTCCGGTCGGATCATGCCCAGCCTGCACCGTTGTGAGACGACGACAGTAAGCTGTGTCAAGCGGTAGTACAGAAGCAGATAATTCTAAAATGCGAGAATAAGAAAAATATTTATTTGAACTTTGGAATTTAAAGCTAAATGTCTAAGTGAAATAACCACACAAGCAAATAGACATTTAGTTAAAACATATGTTCTTTATTACAACTGAAAATAGAAAAAACTAAGCAACGACATGACTAGTAGTCTGGGGCTCTCTGGTCAGGTTCAGCTACCTCTTCAGGACTCGGATCGGGTCGTGACAAGTTTTCAGTAGTGGCCCATGCAGGTCAGTTCTGCAAGGTGGTCTAGTCAACTTAGTCTAGACCAGCATGCAGTCCTGCAATCTGACCTAGATTTAAGAATGACTTCAGAAAAAAGACTCTAGAAACAACTAGAACACCTAGATTATTTTCTGTCACAATATAGGGCCAAAATTCTTTATTTATAATATCTACTTTTGCTTGCTTATAGTTCTGGTCGTGCTTTTGAAGAGGTTTCATCCTCTGAGAATACCCCAACTCAGGCTCAATCCGATCCCTCTCCGTTGCAGCTCACTGATCGCCCTCATGTTGCACGGACTCCCCGTGCTGCCTACACTACCGCAGTGCACGCAGCAGTACCGATTCCTCCGAGGATCACACCTCCACCTGTGGATGTGATTCCTCCAACGGCCCCGCCAGTGCTAGTGGACCCCGTCGAGGTCGTAGGCCTGCTACAAGAAGTTCTTGAGGCCCAGAGGACTCAAGCTCATGAAGCTAATCGCGTGCTGACCGCGATTATGAGGGGGGACATGGAGAATGCCCATAATGTAGCTATGACACTGTTGGACTCAGTACAGTCAGAACAGAGGCCTGCCAAGGTAAGATAAGAATAATTTGTCAAGTTTTATATTTTATTAGAGAAATGTAAGTCTGACAAGCAGCCTATTATCCAGGAAAAAGGTTGAAAATATTAAGAGTTTCAAGAAGCTGGATCCACGCCCTTTCAAAGGAACAAAGGGCCTCATATATGCGGATGAATGGCTGGATGACATGGAATGACTTCTCAGCGTCGTTCGACCCCCAGTCGATCTTATGGTAGAGGCTGTAGCTCTACAGCTCCGGAATCTGGCCAGTATTTGGTACAGGAACGAGCCCTGATTCCAGACTGGTGGAACCTCCTGGCATTTCTTCAAAAAGTTGTTCAAACAAAAGTTTTTTCCGGAGGCCGCCATAGAAGCTATGGGGAGGCAGTTCTATGATCTGAAGCAAAGGGACCGTACTATTAAGGAGTACGCAGCTGAGTTCAACCAGCTCGGCAGATTTGTACCCCGCTTGCTAGTAGACCCAGTGGAGCGTGCCCAGAAGCTTCGGCACGAATTACAATAGGAGATCTGTATTATGGTTGCTACCAATGGAGCCAAAACCTATGATAAGATGCTGAAGGTGGCCCCAGGATGTAGAGGCCATCTCGTCTACCCGACCCAAGAAGGAGCACCTAGGATCCAGCAGCAACCATCAGGACAACTATAAGAGACCCAACAACAACAACATGCCTTCTCATCACCAGCATCAACAACAGCACAGAGCACCCCAGCACAATCAACCGAAGGCACCCAACTGCACCTACTACAAAAGGCCCGGGCACACTGCAGAGATCTATAGGAAGAAACTAGGACATTGCCTTGCTTGTAGGTCTATCACCCATCAGGTTAAGGACTATCCCACTGTATTTAATAGAACTGGAGCTGGACAACAGAGAGGTCCACTACCTACCTAACAGCAGCACTACAACCAGCACAGAGCCGGGCAAGCTTTTGCCTTGGCCATTGAGGAGCCAGAAACAGACCCAGAGACTGAAGGAGATGTCATCTCAAGTGCCATTTTATTACATTCGCACCCCGTTTTAGCTTTATTTGACTCTGGAGCTTCACATAGTTTCAAATCATCGAACTTCATTGCTGTATATCATATAGATATAGGATGTAGTAATATGATCTATAGAGTAATGACCGGAGGGGGACCTATCTCTATCACAGAGACTTGCACCTGCCCTATCACTATCTCAGGTCATACCTTCCTAGCACCCTTTCTAGTTATGCCTCTCCCTAACTACGATGTAGTCTTGGAAATGGACTGGCTGAGCAAGCAACATGTCCTGATAAACTGTCATCGGGATTGTGTTATCTTTAGTCTACCTGGAGGACCTAAGTTTGAGGTGGCTCGAGCACCAGAGAGCATGGGGTGTGTCTCCTATACTTCCATTACAGAAGATTCTGGACCCCTTCTCCCCTTATAGAAAAATTCCTAGATGTCTTCTCCGACAACCTTCCAGGATTATCCCCTGATCGTGACGTGGAGTTCACTATCGATCTAATACCTGGCTCTTCCCATATTTCACAAAGATGCTAAGAGTAAACCCCAAGGAGGCTAAAGAGATGAAGGAGATCAGATTGATAAGCTCAAAGCCCTGGGATTCATCAGGAGTGGAGCTTCACCCTGGGAGTCACCAGTCTTGTTCGTGCCCAAGAAGGATGGAACCGTACGGATGTGCATAGACTACCGGACACTGAACAACATCACTATCAAGAACAAGTATCCCCTGCCCAGGATCGACGACCTCTTCGATCAGCTGAGCGGAGCGAAGGTTTTCTTAAAGATTGATCTTAGGTCTGGATATCACCAGGTCAAGGTACGAGTGGAGAATATTCCAAAGACAACATTCAATACCAAATATGGACAATATGAGTTCCTGGTCATGCCCTTTGGACTTACAAATACCCCAACAGTATTCATGAATCTCATGAACAAAGTCTTCCATGAGTACCTGGACCAGTTTGTCATTGTCTTTATTGATGACATTCTGATCTACTCAAAGACCCAAGAAGAACACGAGAAGCACTTGTGGATAGTCTTGGTTACATTGAGGAATGAGAAGTTATACAATAAGCTGTCCAAGTGCGAGTTCTTCTTAGACAAAGTAGATTTTCTTGGCCATGTTGTCACAGGAGAAGGCATATCAGTGGATCCCAGGAAGATAGTTGTCATGATCTGCTGCCCAAATTATTGGGCCAGGCCGAGCCATGTCCAGCCTACGCTTGGTTAAAGCGCAGTAAGCTGTTCTAAGAATATATAATAAAGGATCTAAGCTGCAAACAGTTCTGATATCACATTTTAAAGTTCATCACTACACATCATCTAATAAGCGAATGCAAACAAGTTTAGATTTTAGTTATTACACATCCAAAGTATTAAACTGGAGACAAAGTCCAGTGACCATAAGATAGAGTCTAAACAGTTCAACAACTAAGCCAAAAGGAAACTAAGCGAGACTACCAAGCGAGGTTCCCTGTGAGGACTACCTCGGGAGCAATGGATCGGTCCTCTGCAGTGGGCCCATAGAAAAGATCACAGAGCAAATCATCCTCCGAATGTATGCCTACAACGTTATCTTGTCAGGAAGGTAGCAAGTACTGGTTCTACAAACAAAATATACTGAGCATGGAATGAAAAGAGATGTAATAACAGGAATCATGTCATATCACAATCTATTATGTCGTATCAGAATCTATCAAGTCATATCACAATCTATCATGTCAAGGATACATTTGTCATGGCGACACAAGTATATATATTGTTTAAAACTGGAGCAAGTACGTGATCGTCAATAGGTGTAAAATGTACTGTGGTACAAGTATATAAAATGTACTTCTGTACAATTAAAAAGGCAATAGATGTACATACACACAAATATAGCTGGATAAATGCCTACGGCGAGGTTTGCATATAGAATGCGACTTTGCTCGAATTCGGTAGAAGGGGGCATGATCGCGTACTCAACTATCAGTTTTCCCATAACCCAGATTACAACATGTAAATAATACTGAGAGCAGTATAAAGCATGGTAGGTACTGAGAGAAGTATAAAACATGGTGGGTACTGAGAGCAGTATAAAACATGGTTGGTACTTAGAGCGTATAAAACATGGTAGGTACTGAGAACAGTATAAAATGTGTGAAGATATGACTTGTAGTTCAATAAACGGTATTTTAACATGGTTCATTCATAGTTCATTATCACATACAGTAAATAAAGTTTGTAGGGGTACTTGCCTCGAGCAAGGCAATGTGATAAGAGTGCATAGGAAGAAGCCTGGTGTCCTGTCACAGTAAAAAGGGGTATAACAATCTTAGTCCCTATACTATGTTCGAGACTAACACTAGTGGTGTGACACGACTTCTAACTGGATGCCTAGCTAAGGGATGACCTAGCATAGAAAACCAATTTGGGGTGACACTAGGCCTATAACCAACATTCAGAGTCCTTAGAAACACAAAGATCATTTTAGAGTTTTACAAAATCCAATTATATACATACATACACTAATAATATGAATTGCAAGTTTTAGGTTATTAAAACATCAAGTTTGTACCTCGTTATTCGTATATTAAAATCTATGACACGTAAATCGAGGCAAGACGACCAACCATATGGTTAAAAATCGTATCGTAGCAATCCACGTGGTCATCTTGTCAATTTTAGCGATATGAGATTACTGGAATTGACTGATCTTGGTTCAGATGCACAGATTCCAAAATGCGAACATAATAAGAATTAATAATAATTTAAGGGTGATACATAAGGGGAAAAATCTACAAACATTGTCGGATGATAATACAGATATCACCAACGTATCCAGAATGTTCAAATTAGCTAGGATAGCCTACCATAAGTCTAATTTGGACACAGGGGCAAAATGGTAATTTTGGGTCAAATGGTGTCATGTTGGACCCACTTTACATCGAAAGACGTGTCAGGATAAAAGTCCACTAAACCTAACAAATTATATGTCCACGAATCCAGAATGACGATATGAACCCAATGGTATATCCGAAATTGGATTCCGTTGAGCCGATCACAAAATGACACGTTGACCCGGACATTTGGAATCTAGTTTGCACGAAAATGCGTGCATGTAGCTCCCCTTCCCGGAATTTTTTTTTAAAATATTTATTTATTCATTTATTTGACTTAATGGTGATTTTTTAAATTTATTTTTATAAATAATTATTTAGTCAATTATTACGATAGATGACGTTAGCCACGAATGAGTTTTGGAGTACAAGACGACTATGAATCATGGCACGGATAGTGCAGTAGCGTGCTTTGACTAGTGTTTAGCCATGGTAGGGGAAGGCCGAGTCATATGATTGTTCTAACTAGGAAAACCAGGCCATGTTGCAACATGACCACGATAAATAATTTAATTATTTATTATTAATATTATTTGACTTTTAGGTGACTCGGTTGTACCAATTTAATTCTGACTGTACCCGAACTGAGCCTAAGCCTACGTAGTCGGGTAGATGCATCCAGAGACGTTTGTGTAGATATGTATTGGGTATATGTATAGTTGTATTTTATTTAATGTTTTAGCAGGAGATTGTATAAATGGGTGTTATATAATTATTAAATATTTTATTAGAATATTTAAGTAGGCATAGATTTGTATATATATAAATGTAAATTATATGAGTGTATATATGTATATATATGTATAGATACGATTTTATATATGTGTATATATATATGTGTATATATATGTATATATATATATATATATATATATATATATATATATATATATATATATATATATATGATTGTATATATATGGTATATATGATTGTATGCATGGTGGTATATGGAATTGTGTAGATATTAATAAAAGAAATAGAAAAAGAAAGAAAACCCAAAAAGGAACCCCAAACTGAACCCAGCCCAGCAATTCCTAAGCCACCCCAGGCTAGTAGTCAGGCCCAGCTAAAGGTCCAACCGAGGTAAGCTCACTCAGGCACAACCCGGCCCGACCCCATGCTCGAATCCGAGCGGAGGCATCGCGTATATATGCATAACATAGAAGAGTTCGTCAGAACTCTAAACCCTAAACTCCCGCACGCTGCCACCCAGACGACCCCAGCCACTGGGCGACCACCATCGGCCTCGCATCGCTGCGAGGCAGTTGCCGGCGGCAGGCCGGACGGCCGTAGCGTGCCACAACGAACAGAGCAGCCGCAGCAACCATCTTTGCAAGGTATACTACTTCACAGCCCTATATGTTTCCCTATTTTCGATCGATTTTTGATCTATAAAATCCTATATATAGTCTGCATGACCCTATAGAGATCCCAACAGGTAGATATAAACATGGTTGAGCGATAAATCCGAAAATTCAACACCAAGTCGAAGAAAAACCTGTTCGTAAACAGGGAATAGAGTAAGCCAAACACCCCTATTTACGGTCTGATTGTCGTCGACCTATTAATGATAATTAAAAAATACTTGAAGGGAGTCAGAGACAACATATAGGAGATTTAAACGTATCTTGTAGATCCTAAATTCATTGAGTATGCACAAAGTTATTCTATTTCTAAAATGGTCAAAAATAGTTTTAAAAACAGTTTAGAAAATCCCAAAACTTTCGATACAACATGCGTCCCGCCAATCCGGGCGACCTGGTCGCGAACCGAAAGCATCGAAAGGTGCGTATCGGCTTCGTGGACGTGTGGGCTTTGACGGTATCCAAATTGGTCGCGTGTGTGCGACGAATTTGATGCGTATCCGTCGAAATTTACCGTATCGGTTTCTGTGCAAACTTTCCAATTACTTTTTGTACGCTCGTCAGATCGAGACAAAACTTACGCCAACAGGACCGTATCATTTTGCTGGTCCTATATGCCAAGTTTGGTTCGATTCTGAGACAGTTGATCAGATCGCCGTTTTGCAGGCCCCACGATCCGATTCAACGGACAATTTTGTGCACGGCCCACCGAAATCCAAAACTGGACATACCGTTGGGTTCATATCATCAAAACGAATCTGTAGATATGTAGTTTGACGACTTTAGAGACTATTGACTCTGGCACGCTTTTCGGTACAAAGCGGGTCTAACGGCGGACATCATTTTTGCCCAAAATTACCGTTTTGCTCCTATGTCCAGAATTGGACTTAAGGACATGCAATCCTAGCTAATTTAACTATTCTGAGAATGTTGGCAATGTTTATTTCAGCTTTCGGAGACAATGTGATAACTTGGACTTTATGGCTTATAAGTTGACTATATATTTGTTGGATCTGCGTGCAACCTCTAGGCAAGATACCTTGCCTCCCTCTACAGTTCATTACTTATGCTTACAGTTCCTTTACTTTATATATGTTATCAGTTAGTTCTCTAGTTGTTCATGATTTACATGCTTATTTAGTCCATATATCTTTATATGTTATCAGTTAGTTATTTCAGTTCTCTTGATTTGCATGCTTTACTTTAGACAGTGTTTACTGGTTTATTAGTCGTGTTCTTTATCGTTATCATGCCTGAATGGATGTTGTGGTTCTATCGGATTGGTTTCCTCTTGTACCGTGTCGTGAGTCGTATCGTGTCATAGGATGACTAAGTCATAAACTGAGCTGCTATACCTTATTGTCTTGAAATCTTAAAGCTAACCTGGGAGTCCACATTAGGGGCGAGGGTTAGTAGTTATCTGTGTCTTAAGCTAACCTGCGAGTCCACACTAGGGACAAGGGTTAGTAGTATATGGTTCACACCTGCGGGTCCACACTAGGGGCGATGGTGATGCTAGCCTGCGAGTCCACACTAGGGACGAGGGTTAGTAGTATATGATTCACACCTGCGAGTCCACACTAGGGACGAGGGTAATGCTAGCCTGCGAGTCCACACTAGGGACGAGGGTTAGTAGTATATGGTTCACACCTGCGAGTCCATACTAGGGGCGAGGGTGATGCTAGCCTGCGAGTCCACACTAGGGACGAGGGTTAGTAGTATATGGTTCACACCTGCGAGTCCACACTAGGGGCGAGGGTGATGCTAACCTGCGAGTCCACACTAGGGGCGAGGGTTAGTAGTTGTTTAAACCTGCGAGTCCACACTAGGGCGAGGGTTTGAGTATTCGATTTTGTTATCCGTTGATATCGTGACATCGTTTTCTCCTCCAGTAGTTCGGTTAGGCGTAGTAGTGTCTTCCAGTCGTGTATAGTCGTATTTTCGTGTTGATTGGTCTTTTTTCGTTTATTTCCCTGTATTTTCTTTATTGCATGATAAACTGCTAGATATGCATGTTTTTATGTATCTTACTATGTCCTCTGAGGACCTGAAGATCTCTTCAGGTTAGTTGTTACGTGGAGTTAGTTAGCAGCTTTGGATGGCGGATGATTATGACACTTGTGGGGTCCAGATGTTTACGCTACTGCTTGCGAGATTCAGGTATTGATACCATGTTTATTATCCAGTTCATCCAGCTCGTGCTTTTCCTTCATTATCATGATATATCCTATTATTTGATTCAGTTTATAGACTCATGTTATTTTCTTGGAGTCTAATCGGACATGTATGCTAGTGGGCTGCAGACCATGACCCATAGTATTTATTCATGATTCGTACACTTATTGTGGATTTGAGATATAGATTTATTTGCCATGATTTGGAAGTTTACCATAGCCGTGACAGCGTTTACATATTCGAGCGGGCTGGAGTCCGCTTGATGCGTAGCTGGCTTGCTTACGTGCTCGCGTCCGAAAAGCGGGCGCGGGTCGTGACAGTGCCGAAGCCAAAGTCCTCTAAACCTAGTAAACTTTATATGAATTCATGCAAGAACGACACCACGAGTCCACTGGTGGTGTCAGAACTGGAATCCGGAGTCCCGGATTCAGAAATGGAATTTTACAAGTTAGAAATTGCAAATTCAGACGATCAACTTTGGCGTCAAATTCAACCAATCAAACGAGCTCATAATGAAACGAAACTTGAGGTGTAAGAAGTTGGTTATACTAGCTGTGCACAGGAACTGATAGCGCATCAAACGGAGCTGCGACGACGAAGATACAAGTCCATGAAGTTGGCTCTATTAAACTGTCCAAAATATACACAATTTAAATGGTCAACTTGGTGGCCAGTTTTGGTATATCAAACGATCGAATTAACGGTTGAAACTTGACAGAGGTGAATGGGTATATACCAAGATTGTGACAGAGCAAAGAGTTCGTCGATCCAACGGTTGGTTTTCTTAAAAAATGTGTGCAAAGTTCTTGTTTCGAAACGAGATTCTGACTCCGATTTCCTGCACGCGACGACGGGATCTCGTACGAAACTCACGAATCGCCAGTTTTACATGTCGGAAAGGACGACGTCGCTCATGGGGAGGCACGTCGGGGTTCGTCGGACCATGGGGTGTTGTGGGGCTAGCCGTGGTGGCCGCCACCACACTGCTACAGCTGCTGCTACCTGCCCGCTGCTGTTGCTACTACAGCTTGCTGCTGCTGCTTTGCTGCTGTTGCAGCTGCAGCTGGCCGCCACCGCCACTGTGCCAGGCCGGCGTGTCTTGGAAGGGGGTAGAAGAAAAAAGGAAGAGGGTGAAGAAGATGATGGAGAGGGAGAGGGTGGTGCTACTGTTGGGGATGGTGTTAGTGTTGGTGTTGGTGATGGAGAGAAGAAGAGGAGAAGGAGGAGGAGTTCATGGTGATGGTGATGAAATAAAAATAGAGAATAAAGGAGGAGTTGGTCGGCTAGGGGGGTAGGAGCTGCTGTGCGAGTGAGGAGAGAGAAGATGGAGATGAGAGTGAAGTGGGTCGGCTGTGAGTAGTCCTAGGAAGAGAGAGAGAGAGAGAGAGAGAGAGAGAGAGAGAGAGAGTGAGAGAAGAAGTATATCTACAAAAGTAGAGAGAGAAGAGAAATTTTAAGATTAGGGCCAGCCATCCTAGGTATATGTATGTGGGTTGTCATGTGGGAAAGTGTGGTGTGGATTGATGGAGGATAATCTATGGCAAGAATTTAGTGTAGCTAAAAATTAGGTCATTCTCTAGGAATTTATTTAAGGGGGATTGTCTATTGAATATTTGAATGGATACAATTGGTGTTTGGTGTTTGTAGGGGGGATGAGTGTGTGGGTGTTCATGAGGGGACAACATAAAGCTTGGATTGGGTTCAATTGAGTCGGATTGGGTCAAAATCGGGTTTGATGCGTTAAATGGTTTAGTTTTAGTTTTTTATGATCATGGGTAAATAAGTAGCATGCAGGAGCTAAATTAAATGGGACACAAATGTCATGTGGGTAGTAGGCTTAATGTGGTCCGTGTCCATATTTTCGGTTGACAAGTTTGGGTCGAAAGGGTGTCCCCAATTCAAGTCGGAAATAAATGTGACTTCGTGGAATGAATTAAGATTGGGTCTTGTGTCGGAAAAGTTGTGCGAAGCAAATAAAGCACAAGATGGTATGTCTGAGTGGGACACGAAGGTCATGGGTGTAGGGCGTCTCGACTAGATCATTTATGAGAAGTTGGTTTTAAGAAAACGACTAGTCTTATGCTCCTAAATTAAAAGTCACAGGAACGTGCATATGATGATCAAAGATAAGATCGGGAATGGTCAAATGGCCTAAATTGACCCGAAGTTGTGCGATACAAGAAAGAGTACAAGGGAACAAGTTTGAGTGGCACATGATATATCAAAATAAAGATAATCTTCTCTACTACAAATACATGAAGAAAGTTTCCAGATATAGACATCTTTGACGCTCCAAAAATCAAAGGCACGGAAAAGTATATTTAATAATCAAAAATAATTATACTGAAATATTTATTAAAAATAATTCAATTAGAAAAATTTAAAATAAACCCTAAATTCAGGGTGCTCACATCCTACCCACCTTATACGATTTTTGTCCTCGAAATTAAAAATCATCTAATAGGTCAAGCTAAAGCATGTAGCTGCTACGGCTACAATAATTAATCTGCTACCCTTATGATCATCTCTTCTGTTTTTCCTTTACAATTATTTTGGTTTAGTTTTAACAAGATCCTTCTATTATAAACTACGTCATCTATCCTCTAGAATCTTACATACCAATATGGAACCTTCATGAATATTAGTCATCCTCGAGATATCTATATAGATCGATAATGTTTGGTTACCCACCATAATTCAATCTTAAATGTAAATAGTTTGTTCCGTTATCCTGTCCTCAGTACCCTTATTATATCAATACACAACCTCTTTGTATCAATTGTCTTTAATAATTCTCTATGACTTCTCCTTGAAATTATACGTTCAATACTTATTCTTGGCATAGAGCCTTCTTTTTTTTGCTCAACAACTCATTCGAATATAAATCCTCAATTTCAAACTCTCAACTCATTTTTTGATTTATTAATTACCAATGTACATATGTCTTTGTTTTGTTTCCTTTCATCTTAACTAATATCTCCCAATCTTGTACGCAATATTTTATCTCTTCTAACTTATCCTATATCGTTCCACATATCGTTCTACCCTCCAATCATATGTAATTAGCTTATAGATAACCAATAATAACTTGGTCATCAAAGTCCTACAAATGCTCAATCTTCAAACCCTAAGCAGAAGATTCTAGTCCTCAATCCGTAGTCACATTATCATAATATCTTACCACTATATCTTAGACACCCTATCATCAATTTATACTATCAATATAATCGTTCTTAATGGTTTCTAAGTCTACTATACCTCATCACTCATACTTGTCCTATAAGCTTAATCTAACCAATCCCTAGGAAAATCACTTATCACAATCACACAATACATATTATAGTTATACTATAGAATCGGTTAATGAGTTTGGCTATTTCAGTTATCTGTTAAATAGAAGGTAGCTAGGGCCTAAGACTGGATCGAGCAATCCATATCAGTATCCAAACAAGTTACAAGCAAAACAGGAAAGTTTGTCAGAATATCTCCAAGAACGATATGAGGCCAACGAGATGCATATGATGCAGTCTAGGTAAAAATCGAGAACCATATACCTCTGTGATTTTGTTATGTGAAGTTATTGCCAAGTCAGTGTGCATCTAGCTGAAATAACTTCTTTTTTCCACAAAATGACGGATGGCTGCAGTGCATAGCTGCCATGCCAGATAATACAGGTTCTTGAAACTTATCTTATCTAAATCCATGAAATATCAATCAAATGCACAAGGTACAATTCAAGTAAGATCCGTAAAACTTAAGTAACCAGGATGCCGTCATCTGAAGTCCTGACTCGTCAGTATTCACTGGCCGCAAACCTCTCGATTTCGTAATACAAGGATAAATATATTTTTCGAACTTTCCTTGGATCAATCCATAAGGCATTTCCAACAATTACCGAGAAGAATTACCCAAGAGATTAATAGAGAAGAGTTTAGTCAAATCATAGGAGAGATGGAATACAAAACAATTATGTCAAGAAAGTTGTGGCTGTAGATAGAACAGAGTTAATCAAGACGGGGAAAAATGATGATAAGAATTCGTTCTCGCTCATCTGGTTAAAATGAAGTGAACCAATTTAAGATATGATCTGATAACCATACATATCTTTCTGAAATCATGTTGCCAAAATTTTTGCCATACCAGTAAGCATAGATACAATAAACGATAGAGTCATAACTAAGGTATACACCCTATAATCATGTTATCTATAATTCTCACCTCGCCAACCGGTATGGCTGCAAGAAAATATAAATTCTATAACTAGGATAAGTATATCCAAAATAAGGCTCTATGCTTTTGTCATACCAGCTAATATGGCTACGATAAATTCTAAACTCCATAATTAAAGCAGATATTTTTCTTTCTTACTGTCACCATCAAATATGTTATCAGAATACACCTTAACTCAATCCATAACATTTATCTTGATGCAAAATCAAAGTCAACAATGAATATCAGAAATCAAATTCAATAACGAATTAAGGAAGAGGAAATGGAAACAGATTTCGAGGTAAGATTACAGTGAGATCCTCAGGGGTCATCCCAAGGGTACTATCTTGGTCAAAATTGTAACCCACTGAATTTCAAACAAGAGGCTAATTATAGTTAACGGTCCTATGCTGTGATTAGTTTTTCCTATGTTACAATCCTAGTAATCCTCTAGGTGTTCTAAATGTTGTTCATAGTGTTATAAAGTTGTCCTAAAACCCTAATTGCATGCTTGCTAACGTAACCAAACAACTTTAGTCTCGACCTGTATGGGCCACCACTAAAAACATGTCACGGCCCGCTACCAAATTGTTGGGCCAGGCCGAGCCATGTCCAGCCTACGCTTGGTTAAAGTGCAGTAAGCTGTTCTAAGAATAGACAATAACAGATCTAAGCTGCTAACAGTTCTGATATCACATTTTAAAGTTCATCACCACACAACATCTAGTAAGCAAAAGCAAACAAGTTCAGATTTTAGTTATTACACTTCTAAAGTATTAAACTGGAGACAAAGTCCAGTAGCCACAAGATAGAGTCTAAACAGTTCAACAACTAAGCCAAAAGGAAACTAAGCGAGACTACTAAGCGAGGTTCCCTGTAGGGATTTTTTTGGGAGCAATGGACCGGTCGTCTATAGTGGGCCCACAGAAAAGATCACAGAGCAAATCTTCCTTCGAACCACTTCTTCATTTCCAGATCTGAAGAAAAAAATGATGGTCGATATCCATTCCCTCGATCAGTGGATGCATCCCCTATCTATCTCGATTGGAAAGATAATGAGGATGACCAAGAGTTGGGTGTCTTATTCCTCGGAGCAGAGGAAGAAGGATCAGATGATGAACGATCGCCACCGATCGGACACACTGTCAATACATTGTCTATCTTAAGGCGAGCGAAGTGAGGACCGACTAAGGCCGTTAGGTCGATCATGCATACAAGTCCAACAACATGATCGATCAGTAAGAAAGAGGGAGGAAGATGAGAAAGCAGTGACTCACAAGCAAGGACTCGATCAATAAAGAGCCGTGAAGCCTCGACCAGGGGAAATCGTATCAGACAGCCTGTGGCAAACATTGTGAATTAAAGTTCAGTCCTCCCATAAAACTGTTCTGTTCTTTGATAATCAATGGCAAACACGATGGCGACTCTGCTGGGGACTAACTTCTCCAATGCTGAGAAGTTGGTGACGCAATCGGACGCAGCCAAGCTCGGCACCATGCAACAGATGCTGGTTGTTCGCTTCAACCAGCAAACGTTTGAAGAGATGCTCTCCGACGGGAGCGCTAGCCTGATCCAGAAGCGAGCCGGCACGAAGAAGGCCTGTAGGAAGTGGAGGCCCAAAATTGCTGCCCCTCTCCAAGCTCTAAAAAAAGTGTTCTCTGCTGCCCAAGATGGCAGAAAAGACTCACATGCGGCTCCACTTCAGGCTGCAGAGGACCCTACTGTCCCCAAGGATGGCAAAGAAAAGTACTACGATGCTGGACTTGTGAGAGCAAATGGGAACTCTATGCGGTCCAAGAAGAAGCCCCATAAGGGCGCCAGCCACATGAAGGCTCATGCGGCCATCAATCTCAGCCGCATGGAGAAGACTCATGCGGCTACCAATCCCAGCCGCATGGAGAAGGCTCATACGGCCACGAGCTCCAACCGCATACAGAAAGCTCATGCGGTCGCCAATCTCAGCCGCATGCAGACCACTTATACGGCCACCTATCCCAGCTGCATGCAGCATGCTTATGCGGCCGCGAAGCCCAGCCGCAGGGAGATGGCTCATGCGGCATCCAATCCCAGCCGTAGACCATCCGCCCTATGCGGCTCGGGTTCAGTCTTCGACCGCCTCTCATGCGGTCCTGACCTCAGATGCTCCCAGGAAGATGTACCAGACTCTGTGCGGCACAGCTTAGACTCTTTCTACTACGCGCCCTTGGGTGCTAGAGCGAAGAAGTCTAGGACAACACGGGCACATCGAGCTCAGTCAGCTGTCCCAACTTCTGACCATCAGGGTGTCCCGTTAACTGTTACGCGGGCCTCTGATGGAAAGTTGTACAAAACTACCCGTGTCCAGCCCCCGGCGGCCAATAGACATGGTGGTTCTCAAGAGTCTCCCAACAATGATCAGGGGCAAGTACTTTTACTAGCCCCACGTCAGGGAGCAAACATGATACCAACATACTCGTGTGCTCGGGACTCCCGGGCCCACAAAATGAGTGTAAAGGTTGCTCGAGATGCACTTGACTTGCGTGATGTGATCCTTCACGAGCACAAGAAAAGAGAAGAAACCTTGGTGTACAGAGAGTCCTTCCATGGACATCACTGCACTCAAGTCATTGTCAACTGCTGCTGCAACAAGACAGCAGTACAAGAGGACCGGCAATCCGTCTTCCAACGACTGCAGCAGCCAGGACTGGTCCTAGAACAAAGCTCGGAAGACGAGGTGCTTCCTTTTGCCTCATGCAATTCTGCTCGAAAAGTACCTACCGGCAAGGAAGGAAAAAGTAAATGTCTCCAGCCCGATGATCTCAACTAGCGCGTCTAAGAAACTCTTATCCAAGCGGTTGTCCACAACCACCACAGGAGGAGTTTATCAAGGCACCCGCTCAAAGACGAAATGTTCAACACTTGGAGATTCGTAATCTACATCCCTGGGGGTAGCCGAAGCTGGGAGTAGCACTCCCCGGAACATCCACAATAATCCGGTATTCTAAGAAGATCAACCTGGGAAGATAATCCCCCAACAGATGCAGCAGATCCTGACGTCCCTGACGACGTCCACAAGTGCCAAGATGAGGCATCCTCTTATATAGGGGGTGGCACTTTCTTTGAGTCTGAACCGGAGGAGAACATTCCCATATACCCCGACGACTTCTCTATTTGGGGGTATGATTCGGAGAGCACGTCTTCTACAGTTCCTTCTACTGCTCCTCATGTGAGAATAGTATTCATGACTAAAAATGATCAAGACGGTCCTAGTGATCGACAGCACCTCGACACTCTTGAGGCCACACTTTATACCTTGGTTAAGTCAGTAGACGAGATCAAGACAGCTCTACCGGCTCTCCAAGGAAGGACACCTGGCCAAACAAGCTTGGGTCCCGCCGTCAATGCGGACTCAAACACAACCGCACCAACCCCGGGTGACAATCCACCCAGAATATTGGCTCCTACTGCTACAGAAAAGGCCAGAGAGGCGAGAAGAGAAGTCCAGGAGCTCCGGGCAATGTTTCATGCCCGAGAAAACTCTCAGGACCTCAGGATACGACAGCCGTATCCTGCTGCATGGAGAGATGTCCCCTTCTCTCCTCGATACAAACCATTCAACATCAATCCATATAACGGAAATACATCTGCAAGCCAGTATATGACCTACTTTGAGGTCACAACAGATCATCTGTCGCATGACGATGCCATCCTTACGCGATTGTTCGTCGGGGCATTGGAGGGAGTCGCATTCGACTGGTACTGCAACTTGCCCAACAACTGCATCCATTCCTTCGTCGGCTTCAAATAAATTTTCTTGAAGAGGTTCTATGAGGTGGGACAAGATGTGACAATGTCAACCCTCATGGACGTTGTTCAAGGAGAGAAGGAGCTGACAAGGAACTACATTGAGCGGTATTGCCAAACCACGATGAAGTTGCCCTCTGGTAATCCGGACTCTTCTTTGATTGAAATTTGCCAGAAGAGGCTGCTTCCCACAATCAGCCTCTGGATGGGCGAAAGTCAATTTAAAGACTGGAAGGCCTTCATCATCAGCGCCACTAGCGCAGAAGCAAAATTGAAGAAGGCTCGCCAAATGGGACTGCATATCTCGGATGGAGAGGATAACGGCAAATGCCCTAATACCAACAACAACAACGGTAAGTTCCTCAAGAAAAATTATGTCTAGACGACATCTTCTAGCAATCTCCTAGATTGTTGAGTTATTTACTTTCAGGTACCACTGAACTTACTCTCTGACTGCTCTATCTCATCTCCTAGTCATAAACTAGGAACCTCCACATTAAATACTTTTCTCCTCCAGAGTTTGCCTCAAAATCTATTACCCGCACCACCAGTGCGCAAAAGGGTGATAGATCCACAAAACTTATCCTAATCTATTACCCGTACCACCAGTGTGTAGAAGGGTAATAGGTCCATAAAAGTTATCCTAATCTATTACTCGCACCACCGGTATACCAATGAGTAGTAGATCCACAAAATATCATTCGAATCTATTACTCGCACTACCAGTGCACAAAAAGGTAATATGTCCACAAAATTTCCCAACGGAAAAAAAATACGTCCATATTACCTCTAAGTTGTTTTTCTGTCCATCACAAAAAAATCACCCAATACATAGAACTTCCACGTTGATAACACCTCTGAGTTGTTCTGTGTATTCCCATTTGGCCTACTCCTACCATGTCCTCACTACGTCTGAGTAGGAAGGCTTTGTTTTGACCCATATTTACCACATCCTCATTACCTCTGAGTAAATATGTTGGTTTTCTCTCCACTTATTATCAGTACTCGCATCGCCAGTACACAAAAATGGTAATAAGTCCATAAAAATTATCCTAATCTATTACTCGCACCACCGGTGTACCAATGAGTAGTAGATCCACAAAATATTATTCGAATCTATTACTCGTACTACCAGTACACAAAAAGGGTAATAGGTCCACAAAATTCCCCAACGGGAAAAACAACCACGTCCATATTACCTCTGAGTTATTTTTCCATCCATCACAAACAAACCATCCAATACATAGAAATTCTACGTTGATAGCACCTCTGAGTTGTTCTGTGTGTCCACATTAGGCCCACTCCTACCACGTCCTCATTACCTCTGAGTAGGAAGGCTCTACTTTAGACCCATATTTACCATGTCCTCATTACCTCTGAGTAAATATGTTGGTTTTCTCTCCACTTATTATCCGTACTCACACCGTCAGTACACAAAAAGGATAATAGGTCCATAAATGTCCTCTGTTGACCACAAATGCTGTATTAGGTCCTCTAGTACATGCACCCCTTCTTCACAATCATATTCTTCTGGAACCCAGTTGTTCCGTGGCATTCATTACCCGTTACATAGAACTTCCACGTCCATATTATCTCTGAGTTGTTCTATGTATCCTCATTCGAGTTCACTCCTACCACGTCCTCATTACCTCTGAGTAGGAGGGCTCTACTTTAGACCCATATTTACCACATCCTCATTACCTCTGAGTAAATATGATGGTTCCCACTCTTAACTTATTATTCGTACCTAAAACCAAGGTACGCCAAGGATGATAAGTCCACATAAAATCTCCAGCAGAAGTACCCAAACCTATCACGTCCATGCTACCTCTGACAGGATTGCCACACCTAAACAACTCTACTTTCCATGCTTCTTATTCAAAGTATTCCAAATTTGTAATTTGGAAACTTTGAAAGGGGTCTTGTAGAAGCATAGAAAATATTGCTTTTAGTCCCACATCGAAAAGGAGAAGAAGAAAGGGCTCACTCCATTCTATAAATATATCCCCCTTGCCTCCTTTGAAAAGGGAACCAACTTCTCTTCCCTCCTTCCAACTTGGACTCTTCCTACTACGCACCCTCGGGTGCTAGAACGAAGAAGTCTAGGACAGCACGGGCTCGTCGAGCTCAGTCAGCTGTCCTAACCTCTGACCATCAGAGCATCCCGCTAACTGTTATACGAGCCTCTGATGGAAAGTTGTACAAAATCGCCCGTGTCCAGCCCCCGACGGCCAACGGACAGGGTGGTTCTCAAGAGTCTCCCAATAATGATCAAGGGCAAGTACTTTTACTAGCCTCGCATCAGGAAGCAAACATGATACCTACGTACTCGTGTGCTCGGGATACCCGGGCCCACAAAACGAGTACAAAGGTTGACCGAGATGTCCTTGACTTGCGAGATGTGATCCTTCACAAGCGCAAGGAAAGAAGGGGATTCTCTATGCCGCTCAAAATCAATATGGAGCCTCATGCGGCTCAAAATCTAGAAAGCTTCATGCGGTTCAGAAAGCTTCATGCGGCCCAAAAGCAGCAGGGGGCCTTATGCGGCCCAAAATCAACATGAAACTCCATGCGGCTCAAAATTCCTGGGAGCTTCATGCGGCTCTGAAAGCTTCATGCGGCTCAGAAAGCTCCATGCGACCTTATGCGGTTCAAAAGTCTGCCTGTACAGCTGGCCATTGTTACTCTGACAATAAAGTGACAACTCTGACAGAAATGATGGCTCTGACATAAAGAAGAGATGCGACATGCTCATAAAAAGACGAGAAAATCTTCATAATATCTAACACAGTTCACAAATTCCAAAAGAAGTTTTTTATGCGGATCGCCTGTGCGACCTTCATGCGGCCCGGACATGGAGACCACTCCCATGTGGCTCGGCTATGAGACCACTCTCATACGGTCCAATCATGAGACCACTCTCATGTGGCTCAGTCAGGGGACCACTCTCATGCGGCTCTGTCCGGGGACCACTCTCATGCAGCTCAGTCAGGGGACCACTCTCATGCGGCTCAGTCAGGGGACCACTCTCATGCAGCTCAGTCATGAGGACCACTCTCATGCGGCTCAGACATGAGGCTACCCTTATGCGGCCCGGCCATGAGACACTCTTCATGCGGCTCGGTTGTGGGCCAGTCCCTCATGCGGCTCAGCCAGGATGCATCATTTATGCGGCTCACCATAAGAGTATCAGTTGGAACATGTTACAGAAGTTGACTAAGTCTTAAACAACCCGGATTTATTGCAACCAACAGATCATAACAGTTCAGATTTATTGCAACCGACATAACAGTCCAGATTCATTACAACAAACAAATCAAGAATAATCTTAACCAATCCCCAACTATCCACTTCTCAAGGCTCAGTTACAAGGATGTAGCCACATGGCTGTACATCCCACTCATCAAAAACTTCTATAAATAGCATGGGATTATTCCTTTGCACATACACAGAGACACACAGAGCAAAAAGCACACAGAGAGAGGGCATTTCTTCACCGGAGCCAATGTTGCGTTTGATCATCCAAGGAGTAAGGCAGAGTTGATAGCACTTTCCCGAGCCTCTACCGTCACCCCCCAGAATCCAAATTAAATAATTGTACTTAGATTGCTTTTCCTAGATTTTGTTCCTAGGCTTTCTTTTGTACAAGCGAGTTTGTAATTATAAATTAAAGTTCAGTCCTCCCATAAAACTGTTCTGTTCTTTGATAATCAATGGCAAACAATACTAAGTATGGAAGAAAAAGAGATATAATAACATGAATTATGTCATGTCACAATCTATCATGTCGTATCACAATCTATCAAGTCATATCACAATCTATCATATCAAGGGTACATTTGTCATGGCAACACATGTATATATATTGTTTAAAACTGGAGCAGGTATGTGATCGTCAATAGGTGTAAAATGTACTATGGTAAAAGTATATAAAATATACTTCCGTACAAGTGAAAATGCGATATATGTACATACGTACAGATGCAGCTGGATAAATGCCTACGACGAGGTTTGCATATAGAATGCGACCTTGCTCGGATTCGGTCGAAGGGGGCATGATCACGTACTCAACTATCGGTTTTCCCATAACCTAGATTACAACATGTAAATGATACTGAAAGTAGTATAAAGCATGGTAGATACTGAGAGTAGTATAAAACATGGTAGGTACTTAGAGCAGTATAAAACATGGTAGGTACAAAGAGCAGCATAAAGCATGTGAAGATATGACTTGCAGGTCAAGAAACGGTATTTTAACATGGTTCATTCACAGTTCATTATCATATACAGTAAATAAAGTTTGTAGGGGTACTTGTCTCGAGCAAGGTAATGTGATAAGAGTGCAGAGGAAGAAGCCTGGTGTCCTATTACTGTAAAAAGGGTATAACAATCTCAGTCCCTATACTATGTTCGAGACTAACACTAGTGGTGCGACATGACTTCTAACTGGATTTCCTAGCTAAGGGATGACCTAGCATAGAAAACCAATTTAGGGTGACACTAGGCCTATAACCAACACTTAGAGTCTCAGAAACACAAAGATCATTTTAGAGTTTTACAAAATCTAATTATATACATACATATACTAATAATATGAATAGCAAGTTTTAGATTATTAAAATATAAAGTTTGTACCTCGTTATTCGTACATTAAAATCTATGACACGTAAATCGAGGCAAGACGACCAATCATATGGTTAAAAATTGTATCATAGCAATCCACGTGGTCATCTTATCAATTTTAGCGATGTGAGATCACTGGAATTGACTGATCTCGGTTCTGATGTACGGATTTCGAAATACGAACACAATAAAAATTAATAATAATTTAAGGGTGATACATAAGGGAAAAAATCTACAAATATTGTCGGATGATAAAATAGACATCACCAACATGTCCAGAATGGTAAAATTAGCTAGGATAGCCTACCCATAAGTCTAATTTGGACACATGGGCAAAATAATAATTTTGGGTCAAATGGTGTCCGTATTAGACCCATTTTACATTAAAAGACGTGCCAGGATAAAAGTTTACTAAACCTAAAAAAATTATATGTCAATGAATCCAGAATGACGATACGAAGCCAACGGTATATTCGGAATTGGAATCCATTGAGCCGATCATAAAATGTTACGTTGACCCGGATATTTGGAATCCGGTTTGTACAGAAATGCATGTCGGAGCCTAAGTCCTCCAAACCTAGCAAACTTTATATGAATTCGTGCTAGAACGAAGCCACGTGTCTGCTGGTGGTGTCAGAACTGGAATCCCGAGTCCCAGGTTCAAAATAGAATTTTACAAGTTGGAAAATACGAATTTGGACGACCAACTTTGGCGCCAAATTCAACCAATCAAACTAGCTCATAATGAAACAAAACTTGAGGGGTAAGAATTGGTTATACCAGCTGTACACAGGAACTGGTAGTACGTCAAACGTAGCTGCGACGGCGAAGATACAAGTCCACGAAGTTGGCTCCATAAAACTGTCCAGAATATACATAATTTAAATGATCAACTTGGCGGCCAGTTTTGATATATCAAACAATCGAATTAATGGTTGAAATTTGACAGAGGTGAAGGAGTATATACCAAGATTGTGACGGAGCAAAGAATTTATCGATCTACGATCGGATTTCTTGAAAAACGTGCACAAAGTCGCTGTTTCGAAATGAGATTCTGACTCTGATTTCACGTGCGCGTCGACAGGATCTCGTACGAAATGCAACAATTGCCCACTTTACACGTCGGGAAGGACGATGCTGCTCACGGGGTGGTACACCGAGGTTTATCGGACCATAGGGGGTTGTGGGGCTGGCCATGGTGGCCATCGCCGTGCTGCTATAGCCGCTGCTAGCTGCCCGCTGCTGCTGCTACTGCAGCTTGCTGCTACTGTTTTGCTGCTGTTGCAACTACAGCTGGCCGCCGCCGCTGCTGCACCTGGCCGGGTGGCCCAGAAGAAAGAGGAAGAGAAGAGAAAGAGGGTGAAAAAGATGATGGAGAGGGAGAGGGTGGTGCTGCTGTTGGAGATGGTGTTGGTGATGGAGAGAAGAAGATGAGGAAGAGGAGTTGATAATGATGTTGATAAAATAAAAATGGAGAATGGAGGAGGAGTTAGTCGGCTAGGGGGGTAGGAGCTGCTGTGTGAGTGAGGAGAGAGAAGATGGAGATGAGAGTGAGGGGGTCGGCTGTGAGTAGTCCTAGGAAGAGAGAGAGAGTTAAAACATGAAAAAGTTAGAGGAAGAGTGTGAGAAGAAGTATCTCTACAAAAGTAGAGAGAGAAGATAAATTTTGAGATTAGGGCCGGCCATCCTAGGTATGGGTGTGTGGGTTGTCATGAGGGAAAGTGTGGTATGGATTGATGGAGGATAATCTATGGCTAGGATTTAGTGTAGCTAAAAATTAGTTCCTTCTCTAGGAATTTAATTAAGGGGGTTGTCTATTGAATATTTGAATCGATACAATTGGTGTTTGGTGTTTGTAGGGGGGATGAGTGTGTGGGTATTCATGAGGGGACAACATGAAGCTTGGATTGGGTTCAATTGAGTCGGGTCGGGTCAAAATCGGGTTTGGCGCATTAAATTGTTTAATTTTAGTTATTTATGATCATGGATAAATAAGTAGCATGCGAGAGCTAAATTAAATGGGACATAATTATCATGTGGGTAGTAGGCTTAATGTGGGCCGTGTCCATATTTTTGGTTGACAGGTTTGGGTCGAAAGGGTGTCCCCAATTCAAGTCGAAAATAAATATGACTTTGTGGAATGAATTAAGATTGGGTCTTGTGTCAAGAAATTTGTGTGGAGCAAATAAAGCACAAGATGGTGTGTCTGAGTGGGACACGAAGGTCATGGGTGTAGGCGTCTCGACTATATCATGCATGAGAAGTTGGTTTTAAGAAAACGATTACTCTTGTTCTCCTAAATTAAAAGTCAAGACAATATCCATATGATGATCAAAGATAAAAGTGGGAATGGTCAAATGGCCTAAATTGACCCGAAGTTGTGCGATGCAAACAAAGTACAAGAGAATAAGTTTGAGTGGCACATGATATGTCAAAATAAAGATAATCTTGTCTACTAGAAACTCATGAAGAAAGTTTCCAGAGATGGACATCTCTGAGGCTCAAAAAATCAAAGGCACGAAAAAGTATATTTAATGATAAAAATAATTATAATAAAATATTTATTGAAAATAATTCAATTAATTTTTTTAAATAAACTCTAAATTTAGAGTGCTCACATTAGCAGCAGTGGTGTCATGGACAACCCCCAGTTCAGTTGTAGACATCAGAAGCTTCTTAGGTTTAGCTGGGTGTTATAGAAAGTTCGTGAAGGACTTCGCAAGGATTGCTGAGGCCATGACGAAGCTAAACGGGAAGAACGAAGAATTTGTCTAGACCGAAGCATGCCAGGCATCATTTGAAGAACTGAAGAGAAGAATGACATCAACACTAATTTTGTCGCTACCCTCAGGATCAGGTGTATTCTCCATCTACAGCGACACTTCCGGCAAAGGATTGGGATGTGTGCTATAACAACATAGAAATGTAATTGCTTATGCTTCTCGGCAGTTACAGAACCATGAGAAGAACTACCCAAAGCATGACATAGAGTAGCAGCGGTCATCTTCGCCCTGAAGCTTTGGAAGCATTACCTATACGGCGAGAAGGTGGACATATAGACAGACCATAAAAGTTTAAAGTATGTCTTTACTCAAAAGGAGCTCAACAGCGCAGAGGCGATGGCTGGAGCTCATGAAGGACTTGATGTCAATCTGCAGTACCATCCGGGTAAGGCTAATGTCGTTGTTGATGCACTTAGCAGGTACCCGATGGCCATGTTTCTAACAAAGGACCGACATCTGCTAGAAGATATGGAGAAGCTTGGGCTGGAGATTGTGCTACCAGAAGCAGTAATATTGAAGTTTGGGAAAGAAGCTATTATACCTACAACGGCCTCGCCCATGATGCAACTACAAGTGCAGTCCAGCCTAATCAATAGAGTCAAGGAGACTCAGTTCCAGGATGAGACACTGTGCAAGCTGAGAGACCGGGTGTTAGTCGGATCACTTGAGGGTTTCTCCATAGCTAGAGATGGAGCTTTGAGGCATGGCACGAGGCTTTGCGTGCCAACTGGTGATATGAGGAATGAGCTGATGAAGGAGGCACATCAGTCATAGCATTCTATTTACCCAGGAGCAAACAAGATGTACAAGGACATGAGAGCACATGTATGATGGCTTGGAATGAAGAGAGACATTGCATAATTCGTCTCCAAGTGCTTGATCTGCCAGCAGGTGAAGGCAGATCTTCAGAGGCCAGCAGGTTTGCTGTAACCACTTTCCATTCCGGAGTAAAAACAAGAGCATATTACCATGGACTTTATAATGGGACTGCCTAGATCCCAAGGAGGGAAAGATTCCATCTAGGTAATTGTGGACAGACTATCCAAGTCTGCCCAATTTATTCCTTTTAAGGTTGGTTTATCCACCGAAAGATTAGCAGCTCTCTACATGCGGAACATCTATCGGCTTCACGGAGTTCCAGTCAGCATTTTATTAGACAGGGATGCCCAGTTCCCTTTACACTACTGGAGGAGTCTGCAGGAAAGCTTAGGCACACAACTAAAGTTCAGCATGCGTACCACTCCCAGACCGACGGACAGTCTGAAAGGACTATTCAGACGCTTGAGGACATGCTGAGATCGTACGTCTTACAGTTTGGAGAATCTTGGGAAGATCATTTACACCTGGTTGAGTTTTCCTATAATAATAGCTACCAGGCTAGCATTCGAATGACACAGTTTGAGGCATTATTAGATTTTGTTGCCGCACTCCACTAGCATGGAACGCGAGGAGCTTGTCTATAGTTCTTATTATGGACCCAACTTGGGTTTCGAGGAGTTAGCTGAACCAGGACATAGGAACCAAGAGTCCTAGTTGCACCTTTCCGTTTAGTTCCTTTCCTTTCTAGAAGTTGTAATAAATAAACAAGTTGCAACAACTGGATGTTTGTTCTGTTTATGTTTGCTTTATTTAAACTCTAGTTCATTTTAAATGTTTAATAAGTTTTTATTTCGTATTTAGAATTGTTCCTGTGTTGTTACTGATTGACATAGCTTACTGCCTCCGTCTCACAACGGTTCAGGCTGTGCATGATCCGACCGGACCCAGTATATTGGGATCGGGTCATTATTATTATACGTAGTTTAAAGTATTAAATAATAATAGTTTTATTTCTCTATAAATGTTTTATAACTAAACGAGTGTTATTATAATTATTAGCTTATTTAGTTAAATCCTCGGATTGGTTTCTAAGACGAATTATTAATTTAATATTGGTTCAGGTCCCAGACTTTAGCCTGAACATATCTCTTGTCGTCACTCGCAGCATCGAAAAAACCCAAGGCAAGTTTTATACTATTCATATTCATGTTTTATTTAATAATTAAATGTACTGCATCAATAGGAATGTATATATACTGTATCGACACTGATTCACAGGGGCTCCCTCTCGGACCCCAGATTGATTGCTTGATTTGACTCATTAACTCAGGGATTGGGGAAGTAGTATAGCATTTGTGACCAAAGCCATTGTTACTAATATTGCCTCTCTCACTCTAACCCCTACTGTACAGGGGGTTGAGCCGTATCGTATACTAGCATTTGGCCAAAATTTACTATACACAATGAATCTACCAGCCGGTTACAGATCTGCTATACACTCAATATCACTATTGACTCATTGTAGATTGCATCATTGTAGCTCCTGAGATTTTATTGTCCTGCTGGTTCTTTATTATTATTTAAAAAATATATTAATGCTTTTAAACTATATTGTATCATTTAATATTATTTAGAATGCTGGATGTGGATATATGTTCTTGCTCCTCTCCTGACTGGAGACCAATATTTTTGGTGATTACGAAGACGAGGAGCTCGTCTTTAGTTCCTTATACGGACCTGATTCGAGTCCCGAAGAGGTAGCTGAACCTGACCAGGGAGCCCAGGACTACTAGTTGTGCCCGTTGCTTAGTTTTTCCTATTTTCAAGTTGTAATAAAGAACAATTGTAATAACTAGATGTTTTGTTTGCTTGTGTGTTTATTCATCTAGACATTTAGCTAAAATCTAAAAGTTCAAATAAAGTTATTTTTTTATTCTCATATTTTAGAATTATCTGCTTGTGTACTACTGTTTGATATAGCTTACCATCGTCGTCTCACAACGGTGCAGGCTAGACATGATCCGACTGGACCAAGTATATAGGGATCGGATCATGACATATTTTCAGATAATTATTAATAATAATAATCTAATATTAATTAATTACAAGGATTCCATTACAGAACCTATGGTCTCAATTAGAAAGCTAACTATCTATCTCGGAATTGACAGAGCTTTATTCTGTCAATTTCGATCGGAACAAGAATGGTTTTGTATTCTGTAAAATACACAGAAAGGGGTGTCAAGCTTACCGAATGGTTGATGACGGAGTACCGATGGGAGGCCTCGGACTCCGAATGCAGACGCGGAATGGGACGGTACTGGACACGTGTGTGGGGGCACACACACACGAAAATGTTCTGGACATACGTATGGGAGGGGTGCTGGTCATGCGTGGAAGGCGTTGGTCGCGCACAAAAGGCATCAAGCGGCCAGGAACAGCCGACGTGGTACTGGCCGACAGGGGAGCCGTACGGGATACGGCAGTGCAGCAGCGCACAGAGCGGCGGCTGCTGCTGGTGCGTGGGCAGGCGACAGCGGCGCCGTGGCGGTCGTCGGTCGGCGTGGGGCGGTTGGCGACCGGGGCACGGCCTCGACGAGTCCGGAAGGCGATCGGCGGACGGCGGGGTGTCTCGAAAACATCCTGAGAGGGATGTCGGAATGTCCGGGGCGATGCGAGGATCGTCGGGGCGGCTTCGATTTCAAAAATGGAAGAACAAGGAAGGAGGTGTGGTGAGTTTAGGAAGGTGGTGAGGGAGGAGGCTTCTATGAGTTTTTGATGGGGAGAGAAGTTTCTGAGGAGTTATTACGTGAGGGAGAGGAAGAAGGGTTCGTGGGTGTGATCCGACTGGAAAAGTATATCGGGGAGAGACTGGGTAGTTAAGTTAATTGGGTTTAGGTTTGGGATGGAAATGGGTTCGGGTTTGAGTTGTGGGTTTAAACCAATCATTAATTAATTATAATTTAAAAAAAATAGGTTTTACAGATGTCCATGAGCTCCATGGAACAAAGCAACATGAAGCTAAAAGAGTTCTACGATGGGCTGGAGAGTGACGTTGCTTCGTCCATGGCAATCTTTCGGGATCAATTCCAAGAGATCTGATCCTCACTTGTGGAGGATCTCGTGGGGCATCGTGCGGATATTGAGAACTTGCACAAGAATGTCCGAGGCTATGAGGATCTAAAGACCATTGTCGAGAGTTGTAAAAAACTCAAGACCAAAGTTGCCATCTTGGAGAAGGTCGTTGCGAACAATGAACCTTCAAGTAGGGAGGCAATCCCCGAGCCAAAATCTTTCAGTGGGGAGCAGGATGACAAATGAATTGAGAACTTATTATGGAACATGAAGCGATACTTCAAGGCATTGCACATCAACAATGACACCGAGAAGGTGGATATTGGTTAACTCTACTTCATTGACGATGCTATGTTGTGGCGGCGTCGAAGGTGCATCGAAGTCGAGAAGGGTTTGTGCTTGATAGAGACTTGGGAGGATCTCAAGATGGTGATCAAGTCTCAGTTCTATCCAAAGAATCTGAAGTCTACAACGAAGCGAATCTTGCAACAACTCAAGCAAATCGGGGCAATCAAGGAGTAATTGTGGACTGCACATGCTTGATGCTCACAATATCTAGTATGGGCTAGGAGGGTTGCTTATTCTTCTTTCTCGATGGACTTAAACCATAGGTAGGTCAAGAATTGCAGTGGCATATGGTATAAGACTTAAACACCATCATGGCAGCAGCCGAGAGGCTCATCGAGTACATGTTGGACAACGACGATGCCAAAGCCAAGCCAAGCCAAAGACCACCAAAAAAATAGTGGAGGAGAGAGGGAGAGATCTCCTAAGAAGGGTCTATCCAAAGGAAAGAACCATGAGAAAACCCACCCTGAGTGAGTAGTTTCATGCTTCATATGTGAAGAAAATCACATTTGCTCTAGATTGTCCGATGAAGAGCATACGTGTGAATATCGCCCAAAGCGAAGATGTGGAGGACGAGGAGTGCAAAGTAGGAGCGCGTACTAGAGCATTGCGCTTACTCAATGCCTTCAAGTCTAAGTCCATTGTGTCAAAGAATCCAAGCATGGAGCTCATGTACATTGATGTGAAGACCAAAACATGAGCACATGGACATTGGTTGACACAAGCGCCACTCGTAACTTCATCTCGAACACGAAGGCCCATCGCTTGGGTTTTGCCTTGGAGTAGGGATGGCAACGGGGCGGGAAGTGGCCGGGGACCATATCACCCAGCCCCATAACGAGTAGTGTTTGAATCCCATCCCCATCCCCGTTCCACGTTGGATTTAATATTTTATGCCCATCCCCGTTTTTGTTGCACAATGCATTCTCCGTCCCCGTTCGGTTAACACTTTCGGGGCCGAATTTTCTTATCTCCATCTCCCATCCGGTTAACAATTTTTTTATATACAAAATAAGCTTAAAAAATTATTTTCATTCTAAAAAAATTACAAGGCATGTTAATTTAACATGTTTTTCATAAAATAAATATATATACTATTAGATAGATCATGAACCATACCATTTTTAATGGGTTGCACATATGGATATCACTACCATTTGGCGACGTACATTTAGCGACGAATTTTGTCCTTCGCTATTAGCGACGGACTACCGACAAAGTTCTGACTTATTGCCGTCGAAAAGCTGATAATTTTTTTAAGGGCGAGCAAATGTCGCCAATCTGTCGTTAAGTCATCGGAGATATAGCGACGGATAAAGAATCCGTCGCTATGTCGTCGCTTAGTTGTCAAAAGTTGGCGGGAAATGTTGAAAAAAATTGGCGTAAAATTTAACGACCACATAGCGACGGATATTCCGTCGGCCAGCTAGGGTGGTATAGCGACGGAATAGCGACGGAATATATCCGTCGCTAGTCCGTTGCTAAATATCCAGCCCTAACTTAAATTTTACCGACGGGAGGGGGGGGACTTTTCATTCTCCCCAAATTTCCTCTCTCTCTCCGGCCGCAAAGACTCTCCCTCTCTCTTTCCAGGTAATCCTCTCTCTCTCTCTCTCACTCTTGGTGGTCGGGGCGGCGGGGGCCAGTGGTGGTGGGGGTGGGGGTCGCGGTGGTAGGGGTAGGAGTCGCTGGGGGGTTTCGTGTCGGGGCGATGGGGGGCGGCGGGGGCCGGTGGTGGTGAGGGTGGGGGTCGCGGTGGTTGGGGTGGGGGTCGCTGGAGGGGGTTTCGGGTCGGGGCGGCAGGGGGCGGCGGGTTTCGGGTCGGCGATGGGGATGGCGGTCGACGGTGGTGGGGGTGGGGGTCGCGGTGGTGGGGATAGCGGTCGGCGGTGGTGGGGGTGGGGGTTGGGGGCCGGGGCCGGTAGTAACACACACACACACACACACACACACACCGAAATCCCTTAGTATATAAATTTGTATATATATATAAACTTAGTATCAAGGTTCAAAGTATCAGTATTGGACTATTCCTATGAGTATTGGTATCGGCAATATCGGTAGTATTGACGGTTTCGGATCAGAGTGTCGAATTTTTTGGTATCGGAAAACAAATAATTATCGGTAGTATCGGCGGTATCGGATTCTTTTACACGCTTTTACAACCTTATTATGCTTTAAACCAAGGTTCACAATATCGGTATCGGAATCGGTATCAGACTATTCCTATGAGTATTGGTATCGGCGATATCGGTAGTATCGGCGGTATCGTATTAGAGTATCGGACTTTGGTATAAAAAAAAAATAATTATTAATAAATTATTTACATTTAAAAACATATATTTTATACATTTAGGCATAATTTTAAGTATTTTCAGTGTTATTTCTTAGTAGTTTTGAAATTAAATGAAATGGTAGTCACCCTTACCGATTGGTTTACATACAATAGATGTGATTTTCTTCACACACACACACACACACACACACACAATAGATGTGATTTTCTTCTTTTACATGCTTCTACAACCTTGTTATGCTTTAAACCCTTGTTGATTTGTCTTTTTTGTTTAATTTTCTTTGCCGAATTGACCGGAACAAAGACCCCCAATGTCGGTATCGGTCAATATTTGGTAACGGTCGGTATCGGATCGGAACATGCCAAACCATATCGGTATCGACCGTATCAGATCGGTATCAGCCGATACTTTAAACCATGCTTTAAACCCTTGGTGATTTGTCTTTTTCATCTAATTTTCTTTGTCGAATTGACCGAAAAAAAGACCCCCAATGTCGGTATCGATCAGTATCGGGTATCGGTCGGTATCAGATCGGGAAATGCCAAATCGTATCGGTATTAGCCGTATCGGATAGGTATCGGCCGATACTTTAAACCATGCAGTGTATATATATATATATAATTTGGACCGAAAGCGAAAGCGAAACCGAATAAAAAAATTTAGTATATTCAAAACTGAACCGAATTTTTTAAAATCGAATAATGCTCACCCCTAGTATAGAGGAGTATGTAGAGGAGTATGGCTACTAGTGTATCCTATCAAGAGTGTATAGAGTATCCTAGAAGTAAAAAGATTTCGATCGTTGGTGGCTACTAGTATATCCTAGTGTATAGGAGTATGTAGAGGAGTATGACTACTAGCTAGTGTGTAGAGGAGTATATGGTTACTAGTGTATCCTAGTGTAGAGGAGTATGGCTACTAGTGATAGATAGGTTTATGTGTATCGGTATGGGACTATCGGTATCGGTATCTATATCAGAATTGGCATCGGTATTGGTATAGGTATCGGACTATCGCTATCGGTATCGGACTATCGGCGACGAGCCGGTATCGGTATCAGAAACGGTATCGGTATCTATATCAGAATCGGTATCGGTATCGGTATCGGACTATCGGTATTGGTATCGGACTATCGATGCCTGTATCGATATCGGTATCGGTATCTGTATCAAAATCGGTATCGATATCGGTATCTGTATCAGAATCGGTATCTGTATCAGAATCGGTATCGGTACTCCGGGCACAGACTCATCCCGTCGTCGATCGACAACTTCATTGAGGCCTGCGTCTCCATCCGCTAGCGGATCCGTTCTGCCAGCGGACCCACTAGCGGATCCACCAGTTACTGTACGGTGGGCCCCGGAGTACCCCCATACTCAGTTCCATCCGGTTACTAGGAAGTACATGCACGGACCCGCGGATCCTCCGATGGCACCAGAGAGGCCGATGAGCAACTTCCGATGAGAGCTATGGCCCGCGGGTGAATCGTAAGTAAATTTAAGATAATTTATTAAATTTGTTTCATTTATTTAAGTTAATAATCCAGTCATTGCTTCTTTGTAGGTTTTTTTTCGTGGGATGTTGCCAGGATTCTAGGGGGCATTATCCAGGCTAACTTCCATAGCCCCTACCTCAATTTTATGTCGATGCCCGCAGACTTGCAGTACGTCTTGCTCGACGAGTTGATGGTATATATATATCTTATAGTTAATTATTAGTTACTCTTTAATCAACTATTTTTTAATTATGTGATAATTGAATTTGTATGTTATAGGACATTCTGGTGGCCCCCGATCGCGAGGAGACGATCATCATGACCTACAGAAGTGTCGTCGGAAAGAAGATGCGGGACGCGATGCATGACCTTCGAACGGGGCATCAGAAACCGAATTGGATCCGGCAGGACTATTATGAGCAGGTCTTGGATAAGATGGATACTCCTGCGTACAAGGAGAAATCGAAGAAGCGAAGGCGAACCAATGGACCATGGGGATTCATACGGGGGGATCAAGGCCCCACGCAGCGACGCTTGTAGATGTTGTGAGATACGTAAATTCATTCCACTATCTAATTCGGTATCATTAATATATGGAGTTAATTAAATTTTATGAATATTTCGTATACAGACCCAACGGACGGTGAAGGATGGAAAAAAGGCAGATTCGGTCACCATGGACGATGTATTCCAGCATACGCACAAGAGGCGGAAGGACGGGAGGTTCGTCCACGAGAGGGCCAAGGAGACTGATGTAAGTACTTATGTTTATGAGATTTATGTTAGAATTAAAAGTATTCTGACTATAACTTAGGTACACTTAGGATTCAGACTATAACTTAGGTAAACTTAGGATTCAGACAGACTATAACTTAGGGAAACATAGGATTTAGATTACAACTTAGCTAAACTTATAGTATAAACACATTCATTTGAAAGGTTGCGTATCGTGAGGCCCTTAGTCGGGCTCAGCCATCTGCTGCCGAGGATGTCGACGAAACGACACCCACCCGGATGCCCTCTTCTATGGTCGCCTACAACGACGACTTGTTCGTAGATACCGTCGGCGACTTTAGGAAAGGGCGCCTGTACGGAGTTGGCTCCCTGGCACTATTGCACGCGCCGGTTCAGTGATTTCCACCGCCCCCGTCTCCTCCCGCGGCCCCGATAGACGATGATGTAAGGTCACAGCTTATGTATCTGCACGAGGCAGTATCGTCCTTACGGAAGCAATTGGCTACGTACTTTCTGCCTTCTTCTACTGCTGCCGGTCCGTCTACTGCTGGTGCCGGTCCTTCTTCCGCCAGGCGTCTTTCTTTTAACCCTGCTGCCCCTCTGGTATCGCCTCCTACTGTGACGGCACTCCTTGACCTGATGTTGCCAGAGCAGCTATGCCAACTTCTAGACCATGTCTTCGACGGATTGTCGCCATACATGGTGGATGTGTATTTACGTCGGGCGTAGCAGGTAGTACCACCAGTGGACGATCGAACTCCTTCTCCTCCTTGATGTATTGTATTTCAATAGTTTTTAAATGTTGAATATTTGTGGGAATTTCGGATATTATAGCGATGGATATTAGATTTTGATAAATATTTTAGATAATGGTTAATTTTTGGATAATTCGTGTGTATTTTATGTTGGTTTGTGTGATGCATATTTGTGATGGATTATATATTGGTGTGTGACGTATATTGGATCATATATTGGTTTGTGTGATTGTGTATTGTGATTTTTCGATATTTCAGATGTTGTGTGAATAGGGAATGCTCTAATTTATGCAAAAAAATTTAAAAAAATTTCCAGTTAGCGATGGACTGGCGACTACATAGCGACCACTCACGATGACTGAGCGACGGAATATTCGTCGCTAACTGGAGAATTTTCAGGAATTTCCAGTTAGCGACGGATAGCGACAACCTAGCGACGGCTTATCCGTCGGTAAGGTTCTTGGGATATGAAAGATACACAGAACCTTAGCGACAGATAGGTCGTCGCTACTCCGTCGGTAAAGATTTAGCGACGGATAATCTGTCGCCAACAACGCGACTGAATAGCGACAAGCTAGCGACTATGTCCGACGGATTAGCGACGAAATATCCGTCGCCAAGGTTCTGGAAAGGTCAAACATTTCCATAATCGGATCGACGGATCTACCATCGCTTTTCCGTCGCTAATCCATCGCGAGGTGGCGACGAAGAGCGACGGATTTGCGATGGACTTTGCGTATCAGAAACTCTCTGATACGCGTTTACCGACAAGCTGCCGACGGATTAGCGACAGACCCAATATTCTCTGATACGCTTTACCGACGGATTATCGACGGACATATCCGTCGGTAATATGCTGTATCACTCACTTTCTAATACTTGATTTGACGAAAAATTGTCGGCAAGTCATCACTAGTTGTACGAATAAGGCTGACGGAAATCCGTTACTAAACCGTCGCCTGGCGACAACCTAGCGACGGATAGATTTAGGGATGAGCTGTTTACCAACGGATTTTTTTGGTCAATCTCCATCAGCGATCCGTCGCTAAACTGGTTTAGCGACGGATCGACGACGGATATTGCCGTCGCTATATTAGTAAATTTTGGTAGTGTATGGGTATAAATAATTTGGGTCGGGGATTTACCAGCAGATAGTACTATACCCATACCTGTCCCCATCCTTGAACCCGATCGAGAATTTTTTTTAATCTTTATCGTCGTCCCCATCTCCATTTTTAAATCCCTACCTTGGAGGAAGATTCAAGCAAGATGAAGGAGGTTAATGCAGAGGCACACCCGGTGCAGGGGTACCCAAAGGAGTACATATAGCAGTGAGAAATTAGTCCGGTTGTTGCCAATTTCACCGCTACGTCGTTGGATACATGGATTTCCTTATCTCGTGATGGCAATTTCGATGCCATATTTCGGAGTCATCGGCTTCATAGAGGAAGGCTCATCATGCATAGTAGAAGTTGCATGTGACATGTCTTCGAAAGGGAAAGCTATCTCTGTCATTCAGCTCAAAAAGGGTTGCCAAAGGGAGACGACATACCTAGTGGTGCTTGATAGAAAGGAAGGTTTTGTCACGCCCCAATCCTGGAGGATCGAATCTAGCCATGGGGCATGATGCCAAACAAGTCTAGATTGTACTTGAACAAGACAAAACCATTACAGTTCCTGGTATTTCTCAGAAAATAATGACAGCACAGCAAAACCAAGCAGATAAATTAAAGTCACAACAAGATATGAATAAATGTATCTCCTTATTGATATTTGAAATCGGTTACAAGACTTGAACCCGAATACAGAGTTTATAATAAATTACAAGACTCTTGAATAGCCAACTGAATATATACTTTCCATTTAGGCATTACAACCGAACATGCCGACTTTGCTTACAATGAACTTGCCGATTTGGCTACAATTTCACTGGTACATCTGAATTATACTGTTCCATAAATTATGTCCCATATAGTAGAAGACATCATCTTATAAGAAGTGCTTCTGCACACCCATTCGATTCATCGATGCCAAGTACTGATCAAAAGATTTCCCCCCATGCACGAGCACCTGAAATATTATCCATAATGTGGGTCAGTACATCATCAATATACTGGAGAGTGGTGCTGGCCCAACTTACCTAAGAAGACAACACTAAGTAATCATGTTATAGAAAATTATTAAAAGTGGTCTTTCTCGTTGTCTTAGGGTCAATTAGCAGTTCATATCCGACAGAAGTAAAGCATGCATATATTTCTTAGCCAGCATAATGTAAAGTAATATGATATCGCCCTTTGCTGATTCTTACCCACGGTCGTATAGCCATCCTTGTACATTCATAATACTTACTCAGCCTGCACCAGACATTGTTAGGAACAATATTATTTTATCATAATTATCACCATTCAGGTGATTCTTACCAATAGCCGACATCCTTCCCTGTAATTGAATAGTAACTTACTCTTCCTACAAAAGACATCATTAGCACTGGACCTATCTATATGAAGGTCACTGACTACATGCCATCTTGACTTATGGATAAATGGCTCCCCTTCAGCGGTGGGTAGCTAGCCCAATCCGGAAGGTTCCCGAATCACCATGCTACTACTTCAGCACGAGGTTCCCCCTAGGACGAATCGGTTGTCAAGGCCTTGGAATACCGATCGAGGAACCACCTTGTCGACAAGTTCTCCATGACCATGCAAATATATACAATTTATCTATGAAGAGACATATAATACATGATAAAGAAAACTAAGTAATTAAGCCATCTTTCTCAATAAGCCGTCGTTCTCATTTGTATTTCCATCTTGCCATCTTGTCTTAAGCCAACGCTCACATTATCATCTGCCCGATCTAGGGTCTTAGTGTAATCAATATTGTACATCGGCGACAAGATAATATAATGCTGATTACTTAATCTATTTTCCACATCTTTGATACCATACATCTTTACAACCAAAACTCAATGTACTCACCGCCCAATTCTTGGGACTTAGCATCCGTTTTAACATACGTTCTTTCGGACATAATTCAATCATACTCACTACCTAGTTCTTGGGTCGTATTATCCGTGTTACCATTTATTCATCGAGCTAAGGCTCGATTACTCACCACCCTAGTATTTGGGACTTTTTCTTCACCTATCATGTTTCTCATAGCAACAACACACGAGCACACAATTCATGAAGTGATACGTAACAGTTTTTGGGTCATGTGATTAATTATCTTTTCTTAACTTTTCGACTTTCATGCGAGGTGTTATTCAGCAACTCAACGAGTAAACATAACATACAGTCCTTTTATTAAGCGTGAAGCTAAATGATCTTCTAAGGGTTCAACACTACTCACTTTTATAAGACGATTCCTGCCACGATCGCATAGTCTTTTAAGTTATCCTTTGTATATTCCCAAGTCCAACAAGGCTTCATCGAACCAACCATCCATCATAAGGCATCTTGCAGGTCGGGGCACTACAATATATATCACTCAAAAAAGTTTCGTCCTGGAAACTTAAAACAAAACTCATCCACAAACCTTCAACAGACTTTTATGAAACTTCTCAACGATCAACTTGCATCATTTAATATTTCTTCACAATATCTCGATTGATTTCAAGTAATGTACCATCTCATCACAGCATTTCCACTTGATTCAAAATAGTTTACCATCTTTGTTCTTTCCTCCAACACTCGTGCAATTACTTAGCACATGATAATCCTCTCCCGTGACTTTGTCTGAATTCAGCGTACCACTTAGTTGGAATCATACACATATTTTAGGCATCCCAAAAATATATGCATTTCAATCAAATTCAGTGATAGAGAAAACGAACGAGCTACATATATAACTTCATTTTCGAACAACAGCAATTCCTTAGAGCATCTCGTATAGCCGCAATTCACTTATTCAATTCTCCAACCAACTTATAATCCAATAAATGTTACCAAATTCCAACTCGAATAGTTTCCCACAACCGATCCAAAATTTTCCAAAGCATTCCGACTTAGTTGTATCAAGAATTCTAACGAATTCAGATTTTCCTTTCAAGTTTATTGTCATTAATACCATCAACGACTGATAAAGCCCATAGCACATTTCATTTCAACACCATGATTCTCATCGATCAAATCTTGTACTCATCCTCGTTCGCATCCATATACTTATTTTCAACTCGTAAATTTTTTAATTATGATCCATCTTCCAACTTGTACCATCATTCGATTCTAGTAAGATTTCTCTCTATACTCAAACATTTTCTCGTATTGATCAGGCCAACATATATATTATCCTTTCGTATGTACAACTCTTATATTCCAGCAACATTAATTCTGAGGGTCATTTCAACATTTTATTCTCTCTCATCGATCTCGAATACATGCACTACCTCATTCCATCGTACACTTATTCTCAATTCCGATCTGATTATCCATCAATGAATTTATTCTGACTGTCTCAATGCACTACCATCAGTTTACGCAGCTCAATATGAATCAACCAACCAATCAAATCCAACCAGTTCTAACGAATTTTAACATTTCGAATAAAGGCAACCAAGTTTCCGAAGCCACCGTCATCGCATCTAACATTGTAACATCGAATTTTCTAATCTTCATTCGATTCCGAAGTTTACTTCCTGATATATCTCACTCATCCCGATAATACCCACGCAACATCAATAGGGACATCCTAAGGGTCTCCAACAGACAACTTAGCCATCGGTCAAGTCTCTACGGTCAGCTATTCTAAGCTAAACCAGACATCTAGCTAACTCATCTGAGATGGATAGCTATAGGGACATATCTATCTCTGATCTTAGAGGCAACCAATTCTTATCATAGGAACTCGATTTATCTCTAGAACAATCTATGATCCAATCAATCTAAGGGAAATGGGACACCACCCCAATCTTATGAACTTATTTCCAAACGAACAACTGAATATATATAGCCAACAAATCCGAAACTTAGGCAACCAACCGACACTATAGGGTCAAGCCTATCTACCCGTACTCATCCTCGGGTCATACAAAACGAAGTCGTTCTAGACTTACCCACAACCGACCAAATCCATCCGATAATTCTTAAGGTTCAATTTCGAAGCCATCATATAAAATTTTACCAATTGAACATCCAAATCTCAGTTTTCACTAGCATAGACGTAGCATCCCTTGCTCAATCTGACTTGTTTCTCATATCGTACTCAAATTTTGTGTCTATTCCATTGGGCCAACTATTCTGAGTCATATTCCAACATTGCTACCTCAAGAGTCTATTATTTATCCTCTCTCTCTTTCGGTCTCTTCGCGACATATTCAATTTCTATATTTCTAGATCATCGATACGGTCTGTACACTTTAACCAACGAGATAAGGCAACTGTATATTCATAGTTCTTCCGAAGGCATCCTTAATAAATTTTTTACTAGCACCAAACACGGTCATCTCTTAGCAATTCACGTGAACCATCAATATTTGTTTTGCATCATCTCCTTGTTATTCCATAAGAAGATTTACTATTCATGGACCGATCCAATCTCTATGGCACCAATTATCTAGCATTCGTGTTTCGATCATCTAGTGGATATGACATAACTCATTAGCTAATTCATAATCCAACAATTCTGTATTCCACCCAAACTTGTTATTCATGAAATAACAACATCCACCGATAGGGTCTATTACCTATTACTGCATCTCGATACTTAATTGTATCCCAGCCATCCGACTCTCATAAGGAACATCTACTCTTTCATGCATCAAGGGATAAGTGTTCATTCTCTATGCCTCAAAATAATCTAGGGTCACAACTTGTTAACTCGGGACACATGAAATTCTCTCAAGCACAACTGCACATATGCAAAGGTCATCTATTTTCTCAAGCCCATTCTCTACTTTTCGGTTGTTGATGTAACTTTCTACATCTTCCAATCATTCGCAACATTCCGATAAGTGCCTAACATCACATCAATTTGTCGATATCCAACATGCGATTTTATTTACTCAATTCCAACATCATTCTATATTCGGTCCATACTATTCTTTGAAATCTTTTGATTAGCAACAACCCACCATCATTACTGAGCCTACACTCCTTCTTACCCAACTGATTCAAGTCATTGCCTGAATCTATAATTCATACCATTCTCAAGCAAGGCATTCATTTTGTATTCTCAATTCTTATTACTCAGCGTAATGCCAACTTATCAGAGTCGGGCGATGGTTCATCCGAACATATCAAAATCTCGTAAGGACTTATCCGAACTCAATTTTCAAGGAACATGCCTAGTCGTCATGTATCAATCATAATCCCAGTTATGACTCGACACTACCTAATACCTTACAGGTAAAGCAATCATTATATTATAAAAATAGTCAAGGGTCATCTTATCTCTAAGAGGGTAGAGCCATATACCACTTAGAGCTCAAGCCATACTCGACATAATATCTCTTCTTCGCACCAAACCAACGATCATTCTGGACTATCCATCTCACTGTGGCTCTGCTGACCACAAAATACCAACTAATTCTCTTGCATCTGAAACAAAACCAAGCCAACACACATAAGCCAACTCAAAAATCTGTCGGTTCACATTCACTGAAGTCATAAATAATTCATGTTCCAACATACCATGCCATCACTCACGGCCGATTGCCACATAACAACCGACTTCTATGAATCCCACACTTAAGAAATCAAGCACACGTTACCAACTTATTATCGCATAGCATCATTGTTATTCTTTTTGGTATCATTAATAATTCATTAAAACACACAAATCACAGTCCACATATTTAGACTTATTATATGGAACACCCAATAAGCAGCCAGAAGGATCAATGAACTTTCATTCATGGGAGCAACTTAGAATTATTTGGAAATAACACTGAATAATCGTGGGAGCACTTTGAGTCATCGTAGAGGCAACTTTGATTTCATTGCGGAAGCATCTTTGAGTAATCGTGGAAGCAACGTTTGAGTCATCACGAAAGCAACTTTGAATCGTCATAAGAGCAACTTTGATTTGGAAAAAATCGAACAAAAATCTAAGGACATAAAGTCGTGCTCTTATAACATTATGTCACGCCCCGATCCCGAAGGATCAAAATCTAGCCACGGGACATGATGTCGTACAAGTCTATATTGTACTTGTACAAAGCAAAACTATTACAGTTCCTGGTATTTCTCAGAAAACAATGACAGTGCAGCAAAACCAAGCAGATAAATTGAAGTCACAACAAGATATGAATAAATGTATCTCTTTATTGATATTTGAAATCGATTACAAGACTTGCAGCCAAATATGGAGTTTACAACAGATTATAAAACTCTTGAATAGTCAACTAAATATATACTTGCCATTTAGGTATTACAACCGAACATTCCGATTTTGCTTACAATGAACTTCCCAATTTGGCTACAATCTTACTGGTACATCTGAATTACACTATTCCATATATAATGACCCGTATAGCAGAAGACATCGTCTTATAAGAAGAGCTTCTGCACATCCATTCGATTCATCGATGCCAAGCACTGATCAAACAATTTTCCCCATGCACGAGCACCTAAAATATTGCCCATAACGTGGATCAATACATTATCAATGTACTGGTGAGCGGTGCTGGCCCAACTCACCTAAGAAGACAACACTAAGTAATCATGTTATATAACATTATTAAAAGTAGTCTTTCTTGTTGCCTTAGGGTCAATTAACAGTTCATATCCGACAGAAGTAAAGCATGCATATATTTCTTAGCCAGCATAATATAAAGCAATATGATATCACCCTTTGATGATTCTTATCCATGGTCGTATAGCCATCCATGTACATATATAATACTTACTCAGCCTGCACCATACATTGTTAGGAAAAATATTATTTTATCATAATTATCACCATTCAGGTGATTCTTACCAACAGCCGACATCCTTTCCTGTAATTGAGTAATAACTTACTCTTTCTGCATAAGACATCATTAGCACTAGACCTATCTATATAAAGATCACTGACTACACGACATCTTGGACTTATGGTTAGACGGCTCCCCTTCAGCGGCGGGTAGCTAGCCCAATCCGGAAGGTTTCCGAATCACCGTGCTACTACTTCAACACTGTGCTACTACTTTAGCACGAGTTTACCCTTAGGACGAATCGGTTTCCAAGGCCTTGGAATACCGTTCGAGGAACCACCTTATCGACAAGTTGTCCATGACCTTTCAAATATATATAACTTATCTATAAAGAGACATATAATGCATGATAAGAAACACTAAGTAATTAAGTCATCTTTATCAATAAGTCATCGTTCTTATTCGTATTACCATCTTGCCATCTTGCCTTGAGCCAATGCTCACATTATCATCTGTCCAATCTAGGGTCTTAGTGTAATCAATATTCTACATCAGTGACAGGATAATAGAATTCTGATTACTTAATCTCTTTCCCACATCTTTGATACCATACATCTTTCCAACCAAAACTCAATGTACTCACAGCCCAATTCTTGGGACTTAGCATCTGTTTTAGCATACGTTCATTAGGACATAATTCAAGCATACTCACTGCATAGTTCTTGGATCTTATTATCTGTGTTACCATCGATTCATCGAGCTAAGGCTCGATATACTCACCGCCCCAGTATTTGGAACTTTTCCTTCACCTGTCATGTATCTTCACCTGTCATGTATCTCATAGCAACAACACACAAGCACACAATTCATGAAGTGATACGCAATAGTTTTCTGGTCATGTGTTTAATTATCTTTTGTTATCTTTCTGACTTTCATGCAATGTGTTATTCAACAACTTAATGAGTAAACATAGCATACAGTCCTTTTATTAAGCGTGAAGCTAAAGAATCTTCGAAGGGCTCAACACAACTCACTTTTATAAGACGATTCCTGCCACGATTTTCATAGTCTTCCAAGCAATCCTTCATATATTCCTAAGTCCAATAAGGCTTCATCGAACCAACCATCCATCCATCATAAGGCATCTTGTGTGTCGGGGTACTACAGGTTTCGAGGAGAAAGGCATTTCAAGCGAGACCAAGGGTATTATAGAGGGGCGTCCCCATGAGTCACTTTTGTGGAGGGAAGTGGATTATGCTACCAACCTGGGCACGAGTACAGAAAAGTATATCATGGACTGAGCATAGGCAGATGCGACAAAGTAGAGTGGCTCGCACAAGGAGTCGCTCAAAGATCGTAGGAGACATTCAGGTTGACAGTTTTGCAATGGGACTCATATGTGCGGAGGCTTGATGAACTATATGCATCTACAAGATAAGGTGGATCGACGACCGGACAGCCCACATGAGTCTCTTTATGTACCGAAGATGGCACAAACCAAGGCCAAAGTTGGTGCGATGAACCACTTTGCTTACGATCTTGAGGAGAAGATTAGAAAGTCTGGGAAATGCTGCATAAGATGCACGAAGAAGGGACGATGCACAACGACTGTGCCTACGAGATTGGAAGTCGTTATGAGACTTGGTGTACCCGTCGACGAGGGCGTCGGCAAAACAGGTGGAGGAGGGTGTCACGCCCAAAAGTTTTCACCTCACGAGATAAACTTGCATAACTCTCCACGGACTGGGGTTATGCTGGAAGCTTCCGAAATTCTCTAAAAGATGGTAGAATCCTCTTGAAGATCCAAGATCTTTCTAGATGATGGTGGAATCCTCTTGAAGATCCAAGACCTTTCTAGAAGACTTGTGATCTTTCTAGATATAGTAGAAGCTTCCTTATAAATGTCTAAGTAGACTTTCCTTGAATAATCCCTGGAATATGCCGATTCCAGAAGCTTCATTTAAGCCCTTTGAGGCACTATAAATAAGTGGAAGGCTCATTTATTTCTCACAAACTACAAAAGAAAACCCTTATTTGTGACAAACATTTACGAGGGTTCTCGAAAATAGTAGTAGTTGCAACAAAAAAATCGTTCCATCGAAAGTATCTCATAAAAGTTCATACAAATTTCGACGCATAACACGCTATCGAAAAAGAGCTATATTTTGGTCGGAATTGCTCAATTGTTGGTGGGAATTTTTGGCGCTAATACTATTTTCGACCGGAATAATTCTTTCTCGAATAAGGGTTTTATTATTTCTAAGGGCGTATTGGACCCGTCGAAAGTTGTAGATTAATTACGAGGGCAATTGCAGTTGATCATAAATAGTTCTTTATTTGTGAAAGCAATTAGGTATTGTTGAAAATAAATTTCTATTTACAAGAGAACATAGATATTTATCGATAAAAGTATAATTTTTGTGGTATTGTATAAGTCATTGGAATTAGTTGACTATTTTCGATGCCAATTAGTCATTGTCGGAAGTAGTGTTTATATTTGTGAGGGGAAGTAGTTGTTCTTGGAAATGTTTATTTACGAGAAACTATATCTCTGACCGTAAAAAAATATTACTAAAAGATGTACGTATTCATCATAACTATAATACCCTCTCAATTTAAAGGCTTAGTATGAATTTAATTTAAATCTGGGGAGCTTATTTTTATACTATTAATACTTTCGATTCTTGATATTGAAGTTCACACTACAAGAAATATCCTATAAGGCAATGATCCTTTTAGCAACACAATATTTTCATTGATAATAAAGTTTTGTGCAACCCATATTTTTGTCGTTGTTAAACTCAAATTTTGGCAACGAAATCATTTGTCACTGTCACAACCCTGTTGCAAAATACCAAAAACTGTATAGACAACAATGAAAACATTAATAAATTATGCATATATTATTAATTAATAATAAATTATATGGTTGCTAATACATTTTTACCTATGGTAACGAGATACATCATTGCTAAAGGGGTGTTTGGTACACGAAATAGTATATATACAGGAATTCTATATTCATGGGAATCAAATTCTCGGTAAATAAATTTTTTGGAAAATTATATTCTCATATTTTGTGAAAAAATAAAAATTAAAATAAGATAAAAATGATAAAAAAAGGAACAAACAAAAAAATTCCTAAAAATATAAATAATAATAATAAAATCATTAAGATAAAAATAGAAAAGAATTTAAAATTTCCTAAAAATGAAAAAAGATATAAAAAAATGAAAAAAAACTAAAAAAAAATTAGAAAATGGGAAATAAGTATAAAAAAAAGATAATAAAATATTATAAATGAAAAAGGATAAAAATGATAAAAGAATCTTTAAAAAAGAAAAAAAGAATAAAAAAATTTCCTCCGAAAAAAAGTACACACCTATTCTTAAGGGATATGACTCCAATATTTTGTTTATATATTATTTATCTGGATATTTGTTTACAAAATTAAATTTTTATAATAAAAAAATGACTGATCAAGCAGACCCTGCTTCGCTGCTCTTGTCTCTGTCACCAGGTTTTCATATCTCTATTGCCATGAAGGAACATCTCTATGGCGGTTAACATAGGAACACCGCTACGCTATACCGACCGACGTCATATACTGTCAGAGTAACTGGTCTAATTGGAGAAGAAAAGAAAAAATGCAAATTGAAATGTTCCAACCTCTCGTCCTATAGCCATGGACGGCCACGTTCTTTTTCTTATGTGTCATGACACATGCATGCGTGTACTATATCGCAGGCATGCCCGCGTACACGGCTAGCGCGCAAGGCGTCCATGTTCTTATACCACGCGAGCGCATAAGCGCATACGTGTGTACTTAATACCGCGTGCGTTGCCCGGTGGAAGTCTAACGCCTCTCAGAAATATCTTTTCGTTTTCCCACTCGTAATACGCCCTAAGGAGGGTCCCGGTTGGGAATGTGGAGATTTTTTATGCTGGTATGGATTGAAGATTGTACAATCTTGCATGGTTGTCCGATCATGACGTAGTCCGAGATAGAAGATTGAGAAAAGCAGGGCAAGTGGGAGATGTTCCACGAGCTGCTTGTTTTCAGTCTTTTTCCATATCTAGGTAAGAATCCTCATGAATGAAAAAAATTGTGGATAAAAAAGGCCTTAGATCTATTTACTTCGGCAAAAGGGGGGACATAATTGTCTGAACTTCGGTTTGAGCAACGGATCCTAATGTGATACATCTTCATAATTAAAATGGAGTGGAAACATCATTATGAGATTGGCCCGGATCCATGGTTGCAAGACAGAGTAGGTCAATCTCGTTAACAAGAGGGTAAGGCTTGGAGAAGGAATGTGAAGCAATGATTAACCCAGGATTCGATATCTGAGATGACATGGCAGGTCAAGGTCAAATACCCTCTCCGTCCCGTCCCGGCTAGGTGAATGAATCTCTCTTTTCATGAAGGGCTGGTCTAATTCCCGGAAGGGAAGTGGAGAAAGAAGAGTGTACATAGAAACTATATTCATCAATCCTCGATCCGGGCCATTACCCGAATAATAATAAGAAAAGTCAATGAATCGGAGGTTATTTCACTACTAAATAGGAAAAGTGGCATCCAGCTTAATTCCAAGCTTGACTAATGTCTCTTTCTTGATGATGTCAAGATTGTGCCAATTAATCAGGAAGTTGGATTTCACCTGTATCGGTATTGTACGAGATGGCTCATTTGCTCCAGAAGAAGCCCACGGAGCGGTGGTCCGAATCGGCAGATTTGTTGGCAAAAAATCACCACCAGAAGCAGAACCCCGTATTTCTTCCAGAGAATCTCTTAATTGTTCCAGAGCAACTAGAAAGAGATTCTTTAACCATATCTTGACCCGTATAGCTTCTTCTCCGGAGTCAATTGATGATGTTATGATAGATAGCAAATGCACCACAGGTTGCTATTTACTTTGTCATAGGAAAAAGAAATGAGAGTTGGGGCTAGTTTTGTCCCTTATAGCTGCTACACTTCCCTAAGACCAGTTTTCGATAATTTCTTTAGCTGGGATGCAGCTTCTCTTGTTAAGGCGAGCCCGGTTGCTTCGTAAGTGAAATAGGGGTGAGTTTAGCTAATGAATTGGTGTGTAACTATGAAGTCAGTTGGGCAAACTCTTTCGAAAATGATCAGCTATCTTTGCTTGTTGACTCTCTGTTGCCACAATCTCTATATGCAGTATTTTTTCTCAGCCATTTCATTTTGGGTTAAGAAGGAAGATGGGAAAGCACGTTTCTCTCTATAAGAACAGTGCGTTCCCAGGTGTGAAGTGGGAGAGAAGAGATGTCATAATTGGGGTTTTAAATAAGCCGACCTTTGCCACTCTCTGATGTTGAAGATCCCAGATTTATCCAGAAGAAGCTTAGCTTTAATCTCACGAGGCAAGTCATTACGATAAAAAAAAGGATTGATTAGTTCTGTGTTGGCATGCTAGGTTTGCCAATCTATCTGCAACCGAGTTACATTCTCTAAAGAGTGCTGGAAAATGACTTGAATTCCCTATTTTTATTTGGGCATCTTGTTTGGGCTACTGGATTTATGTTCTTAATTTCCTGGCGGGAGAATGATTGAGGAAAAAGAGGAGATCCATGAAAATCAATCCTTTTTCTCTTAGAAAAAATCTAAACAGTAACATCAAATCATAAACTACACGAAAGTTGCCCCTTTATTATGGGGATTTACCCATAAGGGAGATGCACAGAGGAAGAGAACGAACTTCATATATCCCTTTTCTACTCAATCAAGAAATAAGATCGGACGTGATTCAGGTTCATCTCCATTTTAGTAACACTCTTCCTCAAGCAAGGCAGCCGATAAGTCATCGAAGGGCCGGGTTCGCGGGGCGAAGATGCCTCCAGAAACCATTTAACATTATTCGAGTATTTCGAAGAGCATTTTCTACATTTTATATTTCAATGTTACTTTCAGGAAGTCTTTTTTCCAAGGCGAAGATTCAATCATTTACCCAACATTAAGGAACTATCGGTACGTTGTTGAATCAAAATAAGGAAAGTTAGTCTTTGATATTTTTCATTATTCAATTGTTCTCGAGTTAGTTCATTCAACTTCATTTGATGTCCGCTCTCCGGTTGGGCAGTAAGGGTCGGAGTAGGGCAATCACTCGTTCTTAAAACCAGCATTCAGTCTTTGGTTAGAGTGAAGAGCGAATAGAAAGAACGATAGGAGTATGATTCTCAAAATGGGTCTGGCGGGTAGGAATGTCGACTTCCCTGTCTTCGAGAGAATGAAAGCTAAGAAGGGCAATCGCACTCCCGGTGCGTTCGGGCAAGCGGGCGAATGACCCGTGAGGAACAAGGAACGAAGGAGCTCGACCAGTCTTTCTTTTTTCTCGACTCCCTATCCTCTTGCTTTTCCTCACTAGCGTTCACCGCCCCGTGGGCGACCTAACGGTCGCCTCACTTTGTTCTCCTTCTCACTGCGATATATTTTGCCTCACTTTGATTATTCAGCTCACTTCACTCGCCTACTTTTTTTAAGAGACGAAAGGATCACACTATAGACAGGCTCGCGCTTCGATCGCTCTTACTATTACTTGACTACTGCTGAAAGTCTTTCTTCTATGAATTGACTATGCTAGTGGGATCGCCCTAGAGATAGCGTGGAAAAAGCCGTTATCGCGGGCCATCCTTTCTAAGTTTGTGGTCAGGTATCCTTGTGTATGAAGCTGTTGAGGGAAATTCAGATTGGTAACGATTCTGAGAAGACTTTTGCCTCACTGGAAAAGGTGACTTTTCGCTACTTTCGAATCTCCGTCTTCATTTTCCTTCTTTGGCACTCCCAGATCGGTTACGTCGATCGGCCATAGAACCGTTCTCAATGGGCTTCCCCCCTATGGTGTCTCTTTGGCAAAAAGGTTTTCTCTGACAAGAAAGAGGTCCCTCAACCCATTTGCAATCGACTCCCTCTTAGATGCGGAGTTGGCCAACATCTATTAAGAAGGGGATAGCCGGCTTATTTCGCTCATAAATCCATTTAGCCTTTCTCCGGAACTACTTTGACTTTTAATACCAATATGGGACCACCTTCCCAAATCAAATGCAACTGATTCATGGCCTATTAGAAGTAGAAGGCGCTCTGGTGGGATCCTCACGGACAGAAAAAGATTGCAGTCAGTTTGATAATAATCAAGTGACATTACTTCTTCGGTCCGAACCAAGGAATCAGTTAGATATGATGCAAAATTGATCTTGTTCTATCGTTGATCAGAGATTTTTATAAAAAGATGATTCTGAAATAAGTGGGAAATAGTCAGGAGAGGTGCGCCAGCAGCGAGCAGAAGCAAGGTTATTAGATACCGAAGGAAAGCCCAGCCAGAACCACACGTGCAAGTTTCCCTGCAACCGGGTAACGGGCGAACCACATCTGTTCCAATTCCAGAGGCGTTCTCCGATCGAAGTCGGATCAAATGCAAATCTTCGATTCCAGAGGAATCGGTTTTTGGGGATATATTATTTAATCGTGGAAATAATGTCAGGTGCACCTATCAGAATCAGAACAAACCAATTACCAGATCCACCTATCATCGCCGGCATAACCATAAAAAAGATTATTAAAAAAGCGTGAGCCATTATTAAAACATTATAAAGTTGATGATTCCCACCAAGAATTTGATCGCCCGGTCAATCTTGTTAATAAGAGGGTAAGGCTTGGAGAATGAATATGAAGCAATGATTAACCCGGGATGCGGATAAACCTTTGGATGACCGAAGAACCAAAAGAGATGCTGGTATAATATTGGGTCTCCCCCTCCTACAGGATCATATATACTCCCTCGACCACTTCAAGACAGATCGATCTTAAAGTTATGTTCTCTAAGTCAAGGAGCAATACATTTTTTTCTTCATCTCTTTCATGCATACTCCACCTGGCTCGGGGGGATATAGCTCAGTTGGTAGAGCGGAGCTCTTAGGGTCATTGCGATTACGGGTTGGATGTCTAATTGTCCAGGCGGTAATGATAGTATCTTGTACCTGAACCGGTAGCTCACTTTTTTTAGGTAATGGGGAAGAGGACCGAAACATGCCACTGAGACAAAAAGATGGGTTTTTAGGAACGTAGATGAGGTAGGATGGGCAGTTGGTCAGATCTAGTATGGATCGTACATGGACGATAGTTGGAGTCGGCGGCTCTCCTAGGGTTCCCTCATCTGGGATCTTGCAGTAGAAAGATCTAAATAATTTAGTAAATAAGCTGATGGATGACGAGCAAACTATATAGCTGATTCAGAGCCCTTCCCTTCTCTAGCTGGAAGAAAGTCGGCCAGGCTATCTGGCGGGGATATTGGCAGGAATTGATTGAAACTTTAGCATGGGCTCATGAACGTACACCTTTGGCAAATTTGATTTGATAGAGAGATAAGCCGGTGGCTCTTTCCATTGTGCAAGCAAGAGAAGCTGCATCCCGTAGGGAAAGAGTCCTGTTGGCCCTTCGGGAAAGATAGCAGAAAGATAACCGCTGCTTTGACTTGACTCTCCCCTGTAACCCTTTGCCCTCCTACCTACAAATTGCCACAAAAGATGTGTGAGACGCCCCTCATGATTTGCTTTGTCCAACCCCTTTGACCTCCTGCACCTATAATATAACTTTGTTCTTTGCCATAACGCCCATTTCGGGACGGGTTGGAAGAGGAATTCCAAATTCTTACACGGATGAGACTGATCACACCTGATCAGTGAACAGTCGAGTGTCTAAAGACCCTTTTACTTCAGCAAACGTCATACCTGATACCATTTCCTTTCTCTTGTAGGGCCATTCCAGCCTATCCCGGTAGTTTTTCATTGAAATGAAAAGCGACATAGCAATCTAACATCGATGCAAGTCCCGTTAGGAAGGCTAACCAAGAATACCTATTCCCCAGCTGACCTTTTCCATGTTCAGCCATTCTAAAATTCTGATATCACGGTACGAAGGAAGTACAGTTCTCTTTGATCGGGTTTCGCGTGTAGGCAGCGTTGTTTATCTACCGTTGACTCTATCTATTCATTGATCCATTGGCTCGCTTCCTCCCTCTTTTTCCAAGAATGAATAAGCTGCTCGATACCTCCTCACTACTCCCTTCTCACTGCGTTAGCCTCGCTTCGATATATCTCGCCTTTCATTTCCGTCAAATGACCGGCCTCCCTGGCTCTTCCACCGTCCGGGCTCCCTTTCCTCCCTATGCTCCCCCTCCCCCTACATCTACTGCTCCACCAGCTCCAAAGATCTCTTATGCTGCTGTACTCAACCTATCTCTGGCTACATCCTCTAGTTCCATGCAACCTCCTTCCATGAAGGATATTCCTCTCAATCCAAAGCAAACTGGGGACATGAAGGTTGCCTAACTCTGTCTTTCACATCCTTGGAAGTTCAACAAGCTGCTAATCTCTTCAACACCACTCTAATTGGAGCTTACAGCTTATTTTTTAATAGAAGGTTATGGTCTTCACAGGGATTACCCCGTGATTCCGTTCGTCAGACTCGCTCCTTTTGATGTCTTATTGGAATATTCTGAACCATTCATGAACATAACAGCAAATATAATTAAGACATTTATGGCTCCCACATAAATAAGGGGCGGGGATATCCTAACCCTACTATCATTATGCCTTTGCAATGTTACTTGGTTCAACTCCATTTGTGACCTTTTCTCGTATGTGGTCTCTTTATCTTCTTGGGTAGATTCTAGATCGTCTTTTATTTTAATAGTGAGTTGTTTTCTTAATAATAAGTCAAGTCAAGAATAATAATCAAACTGGAGGAGCTTACCAGGATGGCTCCTCGAAGAACTACAAGAGCTCATTGTTCGGGCTGTCACCCGCGGTCACCGGGGAGACTAGAAGAGTCCGTCGACTCTTTCTAGAAGATTTCAATAAGTAGTCCGTCGATGCAAAGTAGTGTGCAAATTTTTTTATTGTTCCTCGATATGGTCCATTCAAAAAAGGATCATACATTTTTGGTAAGTATTCTTGTTCATTCTCATCATCGCATAATTTGGTCCTTTTTTCTACTATATCTAGAAAAACCTTTTCTTTTAAATCAGGAAAGAACTGAGAAAAAAATCAAAATACAATCAACTTTATTTTGACTATCAAAAAGTTTTTTTTATAATAAAAATATTAGTCATAATGATAAAAGTATTTATTGTGACTTATCTTCGTTGTCTCAAGCATATGTATTTTACAAATTATCACAAACAAAATTACTTAACAAACAACTCATTCTAAAAAAAACAAAGACGTGGACCTTCTGCTCAAATTGTCCGCCTTTTGGACAAAGAGAGATAGGATACTTTTGAATGGTTGGGGTTGTGTATCAACGGTCAATCCCGGTAGAAGGTTCCGTCAGAACAATTTTTTATTTGTTCAAAAAAGAGAAAGTGCGAGAAAAAATGACAAGAAGATATTGGAACATCAATTTAGAAGAGATGATGGAAGGCCAGGCGAGCGAAGTGAGCTCTCGCACCATATCAATCAAACGTAGGAAGTTTGTCTTGCTTGCCATCGCGCCTGTTTTGGCCTGAGTTTCAGATGGGTCAGGAAGTAACTCGTCGCCACTGCCTTCCTTCCACTCATTAATGGTTCTTATGTGTTATGCAGCTAATTCGAACATATATTTTTAAACCAAATAGCCGCATGTGTATTTTCAAGCTGGAGTTCTTGTTCAACTGAGCCGGGTAGTAGTAGTTCGTAGGCTAAGTGAACGGGGAGCTAAGGCTGATCGAAAAGCGAAGATGGGCGCATAGTTCAGTGATCTACGGCCAAAAGAGGGAACTCGGAGAGGTCTCGATCAGGTTGTTTTAACAAGCTAGGAGAAGTCGCTTTCTAGAATTGGACTGTCCAGGTAGAAAGTGTTCTTTTTTGCTTTTTGGATTCTTCCTCCCTAATGGTCGGGTCTCAGGGAAGCAAGAGAGCACATCTAAGTAAGCAAAGAAGCAAGACCGCGAAGAGACCAGTTCGTACACCTTTAATCCTGCTGGGACAGGACGCTTCCCTATCTGTATGGTCGGGCTGGAGTGGGAGATTCGCATGGCATTCTATCCAAATAGCCTTGCGCCTGGTCCTCACTTTGCTCGCCTTGGCCTTTTTTTCACCGGATATGGGATCGAAATTGGCATTTCCCACCTCATCCAAGTTCTTCAATCTTATTTAGGATTGGAGAATAAGGCGGTCTGCGATCTCATAGAATTTGCCTTAAAAGCCGTATTGTGGACGCTCAAATTATTGGCCCAGTACTGGATGTCGTTTTTCCTCCGGACAAGATGCCTAATATTTATAACGCTTTGGTAGTAGCCGGGTTCGCGGGGCGAGGATGCCTCCAGAAAACATTTAACATTATTCGAATATTTCGAAGAGAATTTTCTATATTTTGTCCCCTCGTCTGGGATCCCAGAGGAAGAGGATCAAGTTGGCCCTTACGAATAGCTTGATGCACTATCTCCCTTCAACCTTTTGCTTTGAGCGAAATTCTTTCTATATTCAGATAGAAACTTATAGATTCAGATAGAAATACAATAGACTTGGTTGCAAAAAAAATTGTTTTTTAATCACGCCGAGAAAAGATTAAAAGAAAGAAGGGCTGATATCAGAAGTGACGTATGAAGTTATCAATACTGCTGGTGTTAGTGATAAGAACGAATCTTCTGACTAAGCATCATACTATAAAAGTAGATTCCTCTACTTTTCTTGTCTCATATAAGATAACAAGATGTTTTTCTGACTTCCCACATTTGACACATTCACCTCACGCCTTTCGTGTGGGTCGGAACTTACCCGACAAGGAATTTCTCTACCTTAGGACCGTTATAGTTACGGCCGTCGTTCACCGAGGCTTCGGTCGCCGGCTCCCCTGTCATCAGGTCACCAACTTCCTTGACCTTTCGGCACTGGGCAGGCGAAAGCCCCCATACATGGTCTTACGACTTTGCGAAGACCTGTGTTTTCGGCTCCGGGAAGATAAAATAAATTAAGATTAAGTAGTAGGAATGAACGAACATCTTTTAATAAAAAAAAGATTTCTTCTTCCCCTATTTGTTGTTTCTTATAACACAAGAAGAAAACCTGGATTCTAGACTTTTTCAAATAAAAAAGAAATCCGAGCTTGAGTTTCGATTGGAGTTTTGGGTAAATTGAGGAGTATGTCTATTTATTTATGGTTCTAGGACCAGTTGTCACGACCCGCACCCTAGAGTAAGGGCATGAGAGAAGAATACGCCCAGCCTACGTCGCAGTGTCGGCGGTAGAACGCTGTCCTAGGTCAATCATCTAACAATATAAAGGTACTTGTAAGTATATACACTCCGAATGGAGATGACATAGCAATATACAGTCTCAATCACATCTAAGGTAGAATGATAGATATAATAATACTAAAATGAAAAGATCCACATAAGTACAACCAGAGAGAGATAATGCTAAGTGTCTAAGATAAAACTCAACAACATCCAGAATATACAAGATCCCAATATACAACTCAAATCCCAAATAACAAGAAATAAGAGAAACCTAAACTAAGGAACATCAGCCTCTACAGCTAGTGGATCAGACTGAAAGTCCGGGTCACAAGAGTCATCTATAGCTGTCCCATAGTAGGTGTCTACGCAGGCCTCATCCTCATCCTCTGTAATATTTTCAACGGGTCCAGTCAGGACAGGAGCGAGCACAAAACATCTCACATAGTTCATATCAAGTTAGGAAATATAAAGCATGCAATAGAGTAAAATACAGGAAACGCTGAAAGAAGAATGTATATGAAAAATAGCAGAGATTTGATAATAGGAAATATCTATATATGATAAGTAAGAGCTGTAAGCAATATATGATTTAGAGTACAATATGGTTATGTAAACGGTTTAGGACAATGTAATGGTAACTCCATTGTACGTGAGTGCACAATAGACATATACAATAGTTATACAATGTTGTACAATAGGATTTGATTACATAACCAATTCTACTCCCCCTCCCCAATCAATACACAAGGATCCACTCCAGTTACGTTATCTTATACAATGGTGTACAATGTTATACAATAGATGTACAATGTTATACAATAGTTGTACAATGGTAACATCTCAAAAGAAGATCCATATAGTACCAATCCGTGATAACAATCGTGTCAGCATTAAGTACAGTAATCTAGAGCAAGAATGTAAATCTAGACAAGTATGAAACGGTCAGAGAATGTACTCGCCTGATCTCCTGAATGTTCGAAAGAAAACTACTGCCTGAGGAGTGGTGTCTGACTCCTATCAGAACAGTACAAGTCACTACATGTCTAAAATAATGAAATAGACTGCTACAATGCATCTACATGCTGTCTAGGTCGAGCTAGACTAAAGTCAACTCTTGGTCAACTCTGGTTAACTACACTAGTCAAATTAGGTCAACTAGGTCAAGACTGACCCAAACAAGTCTAATAAGTCTCACTAGGCCTAACCAAGCCTAGGCTAGCAAGCACACATCACATCTAGGTTATACGAGCCAACTATACCCTATATTGGCATTCAAGCCACACTCATAGGCTATAGGCCCTGAATATAGGCTATAAGCCATAGCTATATCATACGTAGACCATTCCACACATTCACACAATTCAAGTTATCATGCATATAACATATATATACATACACACCCAAATTTGAATTCACTGTATAAGTCCAACCCAAATCATCACATGAATTGGAAGGGGGTCTAGTGTGTGTGACACATTGGCTAAGGCTTTGTGTTTGTGAGGCAGTGGTGTCAAGGGTGAAGGCCATATGTGTGTGTACAGTGATGTGTACTGTCAGCAGTAAAACAATGTGATTTGATTTAATGTGAGTTCAAAAATAGTGTGGAGTCATTAGGGTGTTAGTGTCAAGACAGGGGTTCCCAGAATTCAGTTTTCAATCCAATAAATTCTCAGATTTTCAAACAAGGGAAATCTCATTCTCAGGTATCATTCATAAACCCAACTCGATTTTAGTTTTATGCAATGGCAGTCCATACCTTAATCGAAATCCCATTCTCCTATCCCAACACAACCAAATCAGTGACCCATCTTGACGGCAACTTACACACATATATATAAATCTTAACATGAAACATCCAAAATAATAGTTTAAATTGGAGTTATTATTCAGCCTTAACTAACAGAAAAATTTCCAGGAAGTTTCAGTCTTTGTTGAACAGTCCAAAACTTAATTCGAAAACCTATAAGCCTAATACCTATCATGAACCAACAGGTAGTGATCTAATACACATGTGAATGAATTAATGTGGTGAATAAAACATCAAAAAAATTAGTTTAACAATGAATCTAAACTCAGAATATTGAACTGTCTCATGGTATCAAAAAATAGGATTTTGAAATGAAATCGAACCCACTTCAATTTGAAAAACCCAAAACAAATTGTACAGAAGTGTTTCTTATATGTAGAAATCACTATTTAACAAAATTAGCTTTTAAAGTTTCATTTTAATCATCATTCAAAACTCTGAACAGGACTGAACAATGGTATAAGTGTACATTAGAAAAAAAACAAATTTGAATATCAAAACATAGTAAAAACCCAATGCAAAGGTTGGTAAACATTTATCATGCATACATGTGTCAAATATGGTGTTTGTGTCTAAAAAAGTGGACACAAACGTGTCCAAAACACTAATTTACACAGGATATGAAAATATTGCATAGGCAGCCTCGTGCACGTGTTTGAGTCGGGCTAGGACACGACACACGACACGTGGGATCTCGTGGTCATGCCCACGTGTAGCCCACGTGTCAGGCTACACACACGACACCCTGCGAGGTATCCTCGACACGTGTTCGATCGTGTCCAACCGCGTGTCAGTGACAAATTCTGTGCGGTTCAGTGCACTCGTACGACCAGTGCGGGCCAATTTTCTTCCTAACCACTCGATAAGGTCCCACAAAATTTTGTGGGCCTTGTGTAAGTCACCTAAGGAGTGTCCACACCAATTTTGGTGTCAAGAGATGGCGTGTGCAGTGAGATATGGGACACGGACAGCAGGAGAAGGCTACAGTGCCCTGTGCTGTGTCCAGTCAGTGAGTTCGTGTCCAAAATGGACACGAACAGTGCACAAATTTAACTCAATCAAATAGAAATTCAAAATATACATATAGAGCTAGAAATTTGTTAAATTAGTTTCAAAAATATGTGGATTCAATCCACTCAAGCATTTCATCAAACACCTAGGTTCTAGGACTGATATGTGTCCGATACAGACACGAAATGGACACGAGTCGACACAAATCCAATACCTACGGCTAGGGGACACCTAGGGCTTCCTATCCATGTAAAGAAAACGAAATTTGGTGGAAGGAATAGGGATTTACCTATATGTGCAATTTGTATGAAAAAGCTTCAAAAAGGGGGGTTTCTTCTTGATGGCCAAGTGCTCCAAATTGGTCCAAACCTGAGATTTCTCTCCATGGACATGAAATAGAGCTGGATTAGGAACTAATGCAAAAGACTAGAGTTGAAAAGGAATTAAAATAAAGAATCTAGGGATTGGGAAAGAAATGACATTACCTCCTTCTCCAAAATGTTGAAATCTCAATAAAGAGGCAAGAACAATAAATGAAGAGATTATTTATAGGGGGAATAGCTCTAGGTGGTTGGTCATAAAGTGACAGTTAGGGTTAGGGTTGAGTCTAATAGGCTATGGACCTATTTGCACTAGTCATTGAACCAATTTCTAAGTATCAAGCCTATTAACCAAATCACTAAGCCTTCTATTCAAGTCTTGATTCCTACATGACTAACTTAGCTCAAACTAGGATTTCATATTCTAACCAAGTAGTCATGACTAGGGTTAGCTTCTAGGACAGTCTCCTAAGTCAGCCTGAGTCAAAGTCAAGAATAGCACTAAATTAAATTATACTAAAAATCACCTAAATTCCAATAATTCTAATTAATACAAAATAATTCCAAATAAATCCCAAAATTTCAAAAATGACTAAAATACCCTTAAGCTAGAAATGATAATGAAATACCCTAATCACATGGCTAGGCTCTAGGGTTACACTAGCAAGACACCAATCATAAGTCATGATTTTAAATAGTTTTAAAATGATTAAAACTCACTAAAAATCATATTATTATTTAAATATCATAATTAAATAAATTAAAAAAAAAATTCAAAATTACTCTCATTTTGGAAAACTGGGTGTTACAAGTCTACCCACTTTAGAAAAATTTTGTCCTCGAAATTAAAATGGTAGTAGTCCTTCCAGGTCAAACACCCCACAATCAAAGTCTCAAATATACCGTCAGATAATCATATGCGTCTGTCCAAAATCATGATACTCAGAATCTTTGTCGTGCTAGTGAGCAAGGCTACGATAATCACAGAGTCCTCGACTAAGGCACATACCTCTAGAATTATGGTATTTAAAACTTTCGCATTGCCGCATTCTTGGCAGCAAAAATCTTAAATTCCTATACCCGAGAAATACGTCCTAAATCTGACTATATGTCCTCACTAAGCCAGCTAAACACGACTATCGAAGATTCTAGATCCCATAACTGAGGTGACCTAGCCCATATGATTCATCTCAGAAGAAAATTAAACATAACACAAGAACAACGAACAAAATTGATCAATCAACAAGGAACAGAGGGAATCAAATTTTCAAGGCAGTTATAAGAGGCAATTGCAGAATTTGAATCAAAAGAACGGAACCTGCAACTAGATCTCCAACGGCCTGAGCATCCTCGACTGTCCTGGCGAAAGCTCGCCCTGGCTGGCCTCCCCTGGCCTGCTGTTGATGTTGTACGAACCTCTGCTGCTGGGTCTGCAACGGTGGTCCCCTCTGCTGCCCTGCCGGAGCCCTAGCTCCTAGTGCAACCTGAGCCAATGGTATCGGGTTCTTGGGACACTCTCTACACTGATGCTCCGCTGAACCACAAAGTAAACACATGTCGAGCCTCTTCCTATAGTCGTCCAACCCATGGGTTTGCTTCTTGCAGAAGTTGCACATAGTATTCTGCTGCTGCCTGGGTGCCTGCTGATATAGTACATATCTCTGTCCCTGAAGCTGAACAGGCCTCTGCTGCTGCTGGAAGTGGACCATCGGCTGCTGATACTGCTGCTGAATCTGTATGTGAGGCCTCTTGGCTTGGCCTCCGCTGCTACTGGCTCCGACAGTGTCTCGCCCCGTCTTGAGCTTCAGCTCAAGATCGTCCTCAGCCAATAAAGCTCCCGTCAAAATCTCCTCGAAAGTGGCATCCCTGTTGTCCTTGGTCAAGGACATGACTTCCTTGACCAAACCCTTTCGGAACCTTTGGGTCTTCGCCGTCTCGCTCAAGCCCTCTACGAATCTGCCAAGGCGGCCGAACTCCCCAGCGTACTCCTCTACTGACAGGCTCCCCTGAACTAAGCTCTCAAACTGCGACTCCAAGGCTCGGAGCGCTGCATCTGGAAAGAACTTCTTCTTGAAGAAGCCCTTAAACTCCTTCCAGGTCTGTCCAGCTACCCCTACCCTGAGGTCTGACTGATACCAAGTGCGAGCAAGATCTCGCATCCGGCTAGCTGCTGCCTCTATCTGGAGATCTGTCGGTATCCGGGCCAGGCGGAAGATCTCCTCTATATGCTCGATCCACTCGTCAGCATATAAAATCCCCTCCGTCCCCAAGAAGTCTCTGGGGCTCATCTTCTGGAACTGCTCTATCCCAAGTGTCTTTGGCTGCTAGACTGCTGGTCGAGCTGCGACTGTCGTAAGGGCCAACTCCATGCCCCTGGCCTGCCGGGCCTGCTGTGCCTCCATAAACTGCTGAAAGTAGACGAACATCTGTGCCGCGTCTACGTATCCTGTAGGCGGCGGCTGCTGGAAAGGTACCTCTGGGATGACTGGGTCCTACCTCCAAACAGGTGGAGGCATACCCCCTGCTGCTGGTGGAGGGGCTCCTCCGAACGCAGCTAAAATGCCTACCCCAGCTGGCATGGATGGGGCTGCGGTACCAGGGGCTGGCTGCTGGGTATGAGAGGTGGAAGACCTTTTATCGCCCTCCCCCTGGCCCTGGCGATGTGATCTTGTCTCAACCATCCTGGAGACAGATCAAAAGAAACAATTGCTGAGAATGAGTCGAAATAGCAAAGGATGACAGTTATATTCAAAGGAGAACAATATCAGCAAGAACTGAGATGGTATGAATTAGATAAGAGTTTTTCCTAATGTGATTGAGTACCTTCAAAATATTCAAATCCTACTGCAGGCTGTAGTGATACTCTAGTTCGAATACCACTACATAAACTCGACCTACATGGGCTACCACTAAAAACGTGTCACGACCCGCACCCTAGAGTAAGGGCACGAGAGGTGAACACGCCCAGCCTATGCCACAGTATCGGTGTTAGAACGCTATCCTAGGTCAATCATCTAATAATATAAAGGTACATGTACAGTGTATACACTCCGAATGGAGGTGACATAGCAATATACAGTCTCAATCACATCTAAGGCAGAATGATAAGATAGAAAGATAGATAGAATAATGTTGAAATGAAAAGATCCACATAAGTACAACCAGAGAGAGATAATGCTAAGTGTCTAAGATAAAATCAACAACATCCAGAATATACAAGATCCCAATATACAACTCAAATCCCCAATAACATGAAATAAGAGAAACCTAAACTAAGGAACATCAGCCACTACAGCTAGTGGATCCGACTGGAAGTACGGGTCACAAGAGTCATCTACTGTCCCATAGTAGGTGTCTACGCAGGCCTCATCCTCATCCTCTGTAATATTTTCAACGGGTCCAGTCAGGACAGGAGCGAGCACAAAACATCTCACGCGGTTTATATCAAGTTAGGAAATATAAAGCATGCAATAGAGTAAGATACAGGAAACGCTGAAAGAAGAATGTATATAAAAAATAGCAGAGATTTGATAATAGGAAATATCTATATATGATAAGTAAGAGCTGTAAGCAATATATGATTTAGAGTACAATATGGTTATGTAAACGGTTTTGGACAATGTAATGGTAACTCCATTATACGTGAGTGCACAATAGACATATACAATAGTTATATAATATTGTACAATAGGATTTGATTACATAACCAATTCTACTCCCCCTCTCCAATCAATACACAAGGATCCACTCCAGTTACGTTATCTTATACAATGGTGTACAATGTTATACAATAGATGTACAATGTTATACAATAGTTGTACAATGGTAACATCTCAAAAGAAGATCCATATAGTACCAATCCGTGATAACAATCGTGTCAGCATCAAGTACAGTAATCTAGAGCAAGAATGTAAATCCAGACAAGTATGAAACGGTCAGAGAATGTACTCGCCTGATCTCCTGAATGTCCGAAAGAAAACTACTGCCTGAGGAGTGGTGTCTGCCTCCTATCAGAACAGTACAAGTCACTACATGTCTAAAATAATGAAATAGACTGCTACAATGCATCTATATGCTGTCTAGGTCGAGCTAGACTAAAGTCAACTCTTGGTCAACTCTGGTTAACTACACTAGTCAAACTAGGTCAACTAGGTCAAGACTGACCCAAACAAGTCTAATAAGTCTCACTAGGCCTAACCAAGCCTAGGCTAGCAAGCACACATCACATCTAGGTTATACGAGCCAACTATACCCTATATTGGCATTCAAGCCACACTCATAGGTAATGAGCCATAGGCTATAGGCCCTGAATATAGGCTATAAGCCATAGCTATATCATACATAGACCATTCCACACATTCACACAATTCAAGTTATCATGCATATAACATATATACATACACACCCAAATTTGAATTCACTGTATAAGTCCAACCCAAATCATCACAGGAATTGGAAGGGGGTCTAGTGTGTGTGACACATTGGCTAAGGCTTTGTGTTTGTGAGGCAGTGGTGTCAAGGGTGAAGGCCATATGTGTGTGTACAGTGATGTGTACTGTCACCAGTAAAACAAGGTGATTTGATTTAATATGAGTTCAAAAACAGTGTGGAGTCATTAGGGTGTTAGTGTCAAGACAGGGGGTTCCCAGAATTCAGTTTTCAAACCAATAAATTCTCAGATTTTCAAACAAAGGAAATCTCGTTCTCAGGTATCATTCATAAACCCAACTCGATTTCAGTTTTATGCAATGGCAGTCCATACCTTAATCGAAATCCCATTCTCCTATCCCAACACAACCAAATCAGTGACCCATCTTGACAGCAACTTACACACATATATATAAATCTTAACATGAAACATCCAAAATAATAGTTTAAATTGGAGTTATTATTCAGCCTTAACTAACAGAAAAATTTCCAGGAAGTTTCAGTCTTTGTTGAACAGTCCAAAACTTAATTCGAAAACCTATAAGCCTAATACCTATCATGAACCAACAGGTAGTGATCTAATACACATGGAATGAATTAATGTGGTGAATATAACATCAAAAAAATTAGTTTAACATTGAATCTAAACTCAGAATATTGAACTGTCTCATGGTATCAAAAAATGGGATTTTGAAATGAAATTGAACCCAATACAATTGGAAAAACCCAAAACAAATTGTACAGAAGTGTTTCTTATATTTAGAAATCACTATTTAACAAAATTAGCTTTTAAAGTTTCATTTTAATCATCATTCAAAACTTTGAACAGGACTGAACAATGGTAAAAGTGTACATTAGGAAAAAAAAAACCAAATTTGAATATCAAAATATGGTAAAAACCCAATACAAAGTTGGTAAACATTTAGTCATGCATACACGTGTCAAATATGGTGTTTGTGTCCAAACAAGTGGACACAAACGTGTCCAAAACACTAATTTACACAAGATATGAAAATACTGCACAGGCAGCCTCGTGCATGTGTGTGAGTCGGGCTAGGACACGACACACGATACGTGGGATCTCGTGGTCATGCCCACGTGTAGCCCACGTGTTAGGCTACACACACGACACCCTGCAAGGTGTCCTCGACACGTGTCCGACCGTGTCCAACCGCGTGTCAGTGACAAATTCTGTGCGGTTTAGTGCACTCGTACGACCAGTGCGGGCCAATTTTCTTCCTTACCACTCGATAAGGTCCCACAAAATTTTGTCGGCCTTGTTTTAGTCACCTAAGGAGTGTCCACACCAATTTTGGTGTCAAGAAATAGCGTGTGCAGCGAGATATGGGACACGGACAGCAGGAGAAGGCTACAGTGCCCTGTGTTGTGTCCAATCAGTGAGTTCGTGTCCAAAATGGACACGAACAGTGCACAAATTCAACTCAATCAAATAGAAATTCAAAATATACATATAGAGCTAGAAATTTGTTAAATTAGTTTCAAAAATATGTGGATTCAATCCACTCAAACATTTCATCAAACACCTAGGTTCTAGGACTGATATGTGTCCGATACGGACACAAAATGTACACGACTCGACACAAATCCAATACCTATGGCTAGGGGACACCTAGGGATTCCTATCCAAGCAAAGAAAACGAAATTTGGTAGAGGGAATAGGGATTTACCTATATGTGCAATTTGTATGAAAAAGCTTCAAAAATGGGGATTTCTTCTTGATGGCCAAGTGCTCCAAATTGGTCCAAACCTGAGATTTCTATCCATGGACATGAAATAGAGCTGGATTAGGAACTAATGCAAAAGACTAAAGTGGAAAAGGAATTAAAATGAAGAATCTAGGGATTGGGGAAGAAATGACATTACCTCCTTCTCCAAAATATTGAAATCTCAATAAAGAGGCAAGAACAATAAATGAAGAGATTATTTATAGGGAGAATAGCCCTAGGTGGCTAGTCATAAAGTGATAGTTATGGTTAGGGTTGAGTCTAATAGGCTATGGACCTATTTGCACTAGTCATTGAACCAATTTCTAAGTATCAAGCCTATTAACCAAATCACTAAGCCTTCTATTCAAGTCTTGATTCCTACATGACTAACTTAGGTCAAACTAGGATTTCATATTCTAACCAAGTAGTCATGACTAGGGTTAGCTTCTAGGACAGTCTCCTAAGTCACCCTGAGTCAAAGTCAAGAATAGCACTAAATTAAATTAAACTAAAAATCACCTAAATTTCAATAATTCTAATTAATACAAAATAATTCCAAATAAATCCCAAAATTTCAAAAATGACTAAAATACCCTCAAGCTAGAAATGATAATGAAATACCCTAATCACATGGCTAGGCTTTAGGGTTACACTAGCAAGACACCAATCACAAGTCATGATTTTAAATAGTTTTAAAATGATTAAAACTCACTAAAAATCATATTATTATTTAAATATCATAATTAAATAAATTAAACACAAAATTTCAAAATTACCCTCATTTTAGAAAATTGGGTGTTACACCAGTAGTTCTAGTGATCGACTCGGCTCTCTAAAATTGTTTCTCATTATTAAGAAAAGGTAACAAAGATAAAATACGAGCTTGCTTTACAGCAATAGTAATTAATCATTATTGTTTCAAGGTCAATTTATTCACCCGTCTAGATAATATTTTTCCTTGTTCACTAATAAATCGACTAATTAAACTCATGTTTCTATATTCAATTCGATCCCCCGATTCAATTGGGGGATAACATCTACGAGAAGATCGCTTAGATTTATGAAAGGTTTTTAATATTTATATCTATTATTTTTTTCTCTTCTGGTTCTCTTCTGGTCTGGCTCGGCTATTCCACCTAGCCAAGCCATTCTCCTTTATGAAAGATAACAGTTCAGGCCAAACAAATAAAGAAAGAAATTTATTCAACAAGCAAAAGGAGAGACATATGAGAGGGAAGAGAGATGATGAATTATGCTTTAATTTCCCCCGTCTGGAGCACTGAGTTAGCGTAATAGCTCACTGATCGAGCGCTCTTGTGCCGAAGATGAACGGGGCTAAGCGATCCGCCGAAGGGAGTCAAGGAACCCACTCGTGGCCTCCTCCGGTCATCCTTCTAGTATTGACCATCTTGAGGGTAGAAGTAAGCTGAGTCCTCGAGAGCTGGCTCTAGATCTGGCCATACAAAACCAGAGAGGTTAGACCTCCAATAGCAAGCACCACAAAGGAAGCACGACATGAAGAATTAAAACCAGTAATAAGAGTTAAGGATATAAATAAGATAAATAGATCTTTGCCTCTTACTAAGGTACGCCTAGCGTCTTGACACTTCGAACCAACTCTCCAACCAAACAAGGACAGAAGTTGGCCCATCATGTCAGGACGTTCAGCTTACCTCAATAGTTGGCAAAGTAGGATAGAACCCACAATCAAATCAGTTTAAGCGGCCAGGCAATTATTACGGCTTACTACTAGTGAGCTCCAAGTTACCCTGGAACCATGCATTAGGGAATTTCTCAGTTCTTACTATAGACAAACAAGGCTGGTCGATCCAATAATCAGTTGCGCCATGCGGGGAAACGAGTCCCAGCGGGACGCTCGTCGATCGGGAAAAGTAAACCGGATACCACTCCCTGCCCGTGTGGTAGATATTAAGTATCCGTGGGAACCAGCCGGCGTATCGGGACACTATTTGTCCCAAGGACGGCCGTCATGTAAGAACTCGAAAATCCATTCTCTCCATGCAGTAATTATTTTATTTATCTTAGTTGTCCCTATGTTAATTGAAATCTCATGCTGTGGATCATGAGTATCTCGCATGAGTACTTTCGTATAAGGTACGATATGCGTAACTCTACAACGATGCCAGTGCGGTTAGGTTGTAGGTCCTGCATAGCGTAATGCAACAATCAAACCTATCCACGGGATAATCATGCCTTGACAGTAGGATACACGTGCTACTTTTGTAATACGAAATTAATTATCGGTGCCATAGCATCTGCTCAAATTCATGTACATAATTATAAGTTAGAGGTCAGCACGGTTACGTCGTCAATGATCGAAAAAAGCCAGTCGTTCTCAATGGTTCATACATGAACGTGTCCCATTCAGTACAATAAGACGACTAGCCAGTCTCTTAGTTCCAGACATAGGAACGCATGATCAATATTAAGTCAGGATAACAATTATTGTCAATTCGTGACAAGGCATGATAGTCAAAAGTTCTATATCAAGAATAAGAGAAACTTGCATAAAATAGTTGTTAATATATTCTTGAAGCCAAAGAAAAGATCTACAACTTTCATGTTGGAAGCTAGGAGAAATTCGGGCCAGAAAACAGTCAAAAAGAGCATCAAACAATCAAAATCAGCCAAAAATCAGCCTCATGCGGCTAGAAATTCTTATGCGGCTCAAAAATTCTTATGCGGCTCAAAAATGCTCATGCAGCCAGAAATTCTTATGCGGCTCAAAATTTCTTATGCGGCTCAAAAATGCTCATGCGGCCAGAAATGGTCATGCGGCCGGAAATTCTTATGCGGCTCAAAATTTCTTATGCGGCTCAAAAATTCTCATGCGGCCAGAAATTCTTATGCGGCTCAAAATTCTTATGCGGCTCAAAAATGCTCATGCGGCCAGAAATTCTTATGCAGCTCAAAAATGCTCATGCGGCTCAAAAATGCTCATGCGGCCAGAAATAGTCATGCGGCCAGAAATTCTTATGCGGCTCAAAATTTCTTATGCGGCTCAAAAATTCTTATACGGCCAGACACTATTTATCGTCCCTGCCAGAATCAGGACAGATGAACATAGAAGTTTGACCAAAATTGTTTTGGCCATAACTTCCTTAAATCAAGTCGGAATCTAACTTTTCAAAAGCCAAAATTGGGTAGAATTGAATTCTCTATAACATAGAACAATTAAAACATGGAAATGATGAAGTTTGATAGATCGAAACCCAAGAAAACCAAAAAGGGGAAAAAACTTAGATCTACACAAAGCTAACCATGGAAAACAAAAACTACAAGACCTAAACATGTAGAGAAAGAAGAGACAAACACAATAGACTAAAAATAAATGGAGATGCATGAAATTCTCCATGATGTGCAAGATGTACTTGCCTCTCACAAGTGGGTTAGGGTTTGGTGGAGGAGTAAATGTGAATGAATGAAGAGAGAGAATGAAAGAAGAAGTTTTATATCAAGGTCAAGTGGATCTCCACCATTCATTCTCTCCACCAAATCCAAGTTATCCATTCATTTCCATGTTGAACCAAACCAAACCAAGTTGGTTTACCATGAACCGAAATGAACCAAGAGCCAAGAAAAAGTATAAAATAAAATATAGAAAAATAATTAGCATAAAATTAAAAGAATTAAATACAAAATATATGCATGACAGATACTAAATAAATTCAGGCAAGCGGTATACATATAAAAATACGCATTCCGGGAACGGGGAGTGACATCTCTACCCACCTTAGATAAATTTCGTCCTCGGAATTTCAAATCCAAACAGGTTAGAAATATCAGGGCCAGGCACAAGCAATACAGCAAGCAAGCAATCAATCACCCTATGATACCCATCAGCCACTAATATGCAACTATACTATCAATCCATGAAACCAAGCTACTAATCATACGGGGATATGCATGTGGAATCAAGACAATCAAGGCATATGGAAATGAAATATACCTTGTGAGTCAAACAAATGCGGGTACCGCGATCGGATATCATCTTCCCGCTCCTACATTGACTCTCCTAAGGAGTGATGGCCCCAAGCAACACGAACAAGGTTAATTGTTCGGTTCTTGAGTATCTTCTCCCTTCGGTCCAAAATGGACACAGGCTGCTCCTCATAAGACAGGTTGGTACCCACAACCAGCTCAGAATGATCGAGGATATGACTTGGGTCCGATACATACCTACGTAACTGAGATACATGAAATACATCATGCACCTCTCTTAACGAAGGCGGAAGGAATAAACGATAAGCAACATCGCCTACCCTATCAAGGATAACAAATGGGCCCACGTATCGCGGACTCAACTTCTCGCGAACACCAAATCTAATGACTCCCCGGGTAGGCGAAATCCGCAAGAACACGTGGTCCCCAACAGAAAATTCCAACGGCCTACGATACTGGTCTGCCCAATGACGATGTCGATCCTGTGCAACTCGAAGTCGCTCTCTAATTCCCTTAACAACTTCAACTGTCTGAACAATCATCTCTGGTTCCAACATCTTCCTTTCCCCAATATCATCCCATGCCAACGGCGATCTACACTTCTTACCATACAGTGCCTCGAACGAAGCCATTTGAATATAAGCCTGGTAACTATTATTATATGAAAATTCTACTAAGTGTAGGTGACTCTCCCAGGATCCTCCAAAATCTAAAGTGCAAGCTCGTAACATATCTTCTAAGGTCTGAATGGTTCTTTCTGATTGTTCGTCCGTCTGCGGGTAGTAAGCCGTACTGAATCTTAACTTGGTACCTAGGCTCTGATGTAAACTCTTCCAGAAATGCGACGTAAAATGGGTATCTCTATCTGACACAATACTGATAGGAACTCCATGTTGCCTGACGATCTGCTGCATGTATATCTCTGCTAGCTTTTCTGTAGTCTGCCCTACTCTGAAGGGAAGAAAATGTGCTACCTTTGTAAGTCGATCCACTACAACCCAGATGGCATCCTTACCACTAGGTGACCTCGGTAATCCAGTCACAAAGTCCATTGTGATGTGCTCCCACTTCCATTCTGGGATAGAAAGTGGCTGTAATAATCCTGCTGGCCTCTACTGCTCTGCCTTCACTTGCTGACATATCAAGCAATGGGAGACGAATCTAGCTATCTCCCTCTTCATTCCGTTCCACCAGAAATTTTGTTTAATATCCCTGTACATTTTGGTACCTCCCGGGTGAATAGAATACTGAGAACTATGGGCCTCTGCCATAACCTCTTGTCTGATATCTCTACTAGGCACACATAGACGCGATCCATACCTAAGTGTTCCATCCTCATGAATTCTCATCTCCTTCCGGAGTCCTGACTCACATTCTGTCCTGAGCTTCTGAATCCTTGGGTCCTGTGTCTGAGCTGCCTTGATCCTGTCTACCAAGTCAGATTGAACTTGTAGACTAGCCATGATCCCTACATCTCCAAGAAGTATAACCTCAATGCCCATCTTTCGAAGATCCTCTAAAATTTGCTTCTGTGATGTCAACATGAATGTACTGCCCCTTCTACTGAGGGCATCCGCTACTACATTAGCCTTGCCTGGGTGATACTGAAGCTCTACTTCGTAATCCTTGATCAATTCCAACCATCTTCTCTGTCTCATATTCAGCTCCTTCTGAGTAAAAATATACTTTAAGCTCTTGTGGTCGGTGAATATATCTACTCGATCGCCGTACAGGTAATGCCTCCAAAGCTTCAAGAAAAATACTACGGCCGCCAACTCCAAATCATGAGTCGGATAATTCTTCTCGTGGTCCCGAAGTTGTCTAGATGCATACGCTATCACCTTCCCATGTTGCATGAGGACGCATCCAAGTCCCTTACCTGACGCATCACAATATACAGTAAAACCTCCGGGTCCAACGGGCAATGTAAGTATAGGTGCCGAGATTAATTTTTGCTTCAAACTCTCAAAGGATGTCTGGCACTCTGTCGACCAGACAAATGGCGCATCCTTGCGTGTCAAACGGGTCATGGGTGCTGAAATTCTTGCAAAATCTGAGACGAACCTTCGGTAATATCCTGCCAATCCCAAGAAACTCTGCACATCTGCTACTGTCTTAGGTACTGGCCAACCTTCCACGGCCTCCACTTTCTTAGGATCCACTGATAATCTTGTACCTGATATGATATGTCCCAGGAATGAAATTCGATCCGACCAAAACTCACATTTACTGGGCTTGGCGTACAACTGGTTTTCTCTCAAAACCTGTAATACCTTCCTAAGGTGACCTTCATGTTCTTCTTCGCTGGCTGAGTAAATGAGAATGTCGTCGAGGAACACAACGACAAATTGATCCAAGTATGGCTTAAAGATGCGGTTCATCAAATCCATAAATTTTGCTGGAGCATTGGTCAATCCAAACGGCATAACTAAAAATTCGTAATACCCGTACTTCGACCTGAATGCTGTCTTGGGAATATCCTCCTTCTGAACTCTAACTTGATGATATCCTGACCGAAGATCTATCTTGGAAAATACTCTGGCTCTGCTCAACTGATCAAACAAGTCGTCGATCCTCGGTAGTGGGTACTTGTTCTTTACTGTTGCCGCATTGAGTTTCCTATAGTCAATGCACAATCGGAATGACCCATCCTTCTTCCCTACAAGTACTACCGGTGCTCTCCATGGTGATTCACTGTCCCGAATGAACTTCTTCGCCTTCAATTCTTCTATATGCTGGTACACCTTGGCCTGCTCTGAATCTGGTATTCTGTAAACTCGATCCGACACCGGTTCGGTCCCTGGCACCAATTTTATACTGAACTCGACATCTCTCTTCGGTGGTAAACCTGGTAGTTCTTCCGAAAATACATCAAGGAACTCTCCCACTACCCTCGGGACTTGAACTCCTTCCAATGCTGCTATGACTCCGCCTGCCAACTGTTCTGTTCCCGGCCTGACCAAAGCGAACTGTCCCATGCCTGGAATATCAAAAGATATGCTCCCTCTATGGCAATCTATTGTAGCATGACTGTCTTTCAGCCAGTCCATGCCCAAGATAACATCAAAATTTCCCATAGAAAATTCTATCAACCTAGCGGGTAAGGAACGCCCGCACACTACGACTCTACATGCTGGAATAATCCTACTAACTCCTACAAGCCCATTACCAGTGAGTATATTCAACCTCTCTGGCAATGCCTCAAATTCCAATCCTAGTCGTGTTGCAAATCGTGTAGATACAAATGAATGTGATGCTCCTGAATCAAACAATGCTACTGCGGGAGATGAGGAGACGAGAACGTTACCTGCCACAACGTTCCCCGATGCCAATGCCTCCTCCAAGGACAGATTGAATGCCTGTCCTTGGCCTCCATGTTGATTTCCCTGATGCGGCCCTGCCCGGTGTTGCTGCTGGCCCTTGCCTCGATGATGCTGGGGTGGTCCCTGGTATTGATGCTGTATCGGCGGTCCCTGCTGTCGAAACATCTGAGCTTGTGTCAATAACGGGCGTTGAGCCAATGGTTTTACTGCTACCGCTGGCCCTCGATACTGGCCTGTCCCTGGTGCTGGCAGGGCAGGAAATGGTTGCACTGGCCCTCCTGGCCTCGAACTCATGGGGCAAGTGGAAACCCGATGATCCGGACTCCCACATACCAACCATAACCCATTAAATGCTCGGCATATATTCTTAGTGTGCCCTGCCTTCCCACAATAAGTGCAACCCGCGGGTGGCTGCTAATTCTTCTTCTGCTGCTGTTGCTGTCTGGCTGGTAGTGCTGGCCCTCGCACCGCCACATCATGAATGCGGACGCCAGGAGACGGTGCTGTCGATCGGGTTGCTGCTCCCCCTCCTCCTTCCATCTGGTTGTGAGACCTCTTCTGGCCCCCAGCCCTAGTCGCCATCCTCTGGATAGTGATCCCATGCCTCCGGGCCGCCGTCAGTACCTCATCAAAAGTCTGGTAGTTATGCCCCTCTACCAGTTGCAGGAGTTCAAGATGAAACCCTTATTGAAACCTCATGGCCCTCTGGCTCTCCGTGGCTACCATCTCCGGGGCAAACCTACTCAATCTGCAGAACTCCGCAGCATAAGCATCCACGGTCTTCCCAGCCTGCTTGAGGCTGATGAACTTCTGCTGTAGCTCGAATTGAGCTACCACTCTATAGTACTTGGTCTTGAATCTGGTAGAAAAATCGTCCCATGCAATAGGACGCCTGGCACCTACTTCCTCTGATTTCTACCAATCACGGGCGAGATCCTGGAGTAACAACTTTACTTGGTCCACTTGCTCCTCCGCTGAAACTTTGGCTGCCTTTAAAATGGCCTCAATATCCTTGAGCCATGCATCTGCTGTGATAGCATCTTATGTACCTTCGAAACATCGGGGGTTGTACTTGCATAATCGGGTCGACGCACCTGAATCAGTCCTCACTCCTCTTTCTAATACCATCTGCAAGCCTTGATTAAGTAACACATTCTGCTCTTGTTGCTGAGCATGCATCTGTTGCTGGACCAACACCTGATGTTTCTGCGTGGCCATCATCCCCCTGATGATCTCTAGGAGGGTTGGGGTATCTACTGCCCCCGGAGTGGGCGGAATCATCGGTGAGATCGGAACCTCCGGATATTGTGGCCCAACGGCTGGCTCTACTATCACCTCTGCTTGGACGTGCTCTTAGGGAAGCACTGGCCCTTACTGCTGACCAACATGGTCCTGCTGCTCTGGTTATTGCTGCTCTGACACGGACGAGGAGCCCCTAATACAAGGGACAAGAGAACAATCAAACGATCGGACAGGAAAGATCAACAAAGTCAAGGGATACCGGGGTGCCAAGATGGGATCGAGAGCAACGAATCATGAGATCAAAGGGAGAATATGTGTGATTGAGACCTCCTATAAAATAAAAGCACCCCACAAGTCTGAAAACAGACCTGCATGGGCCACCACTAAAACCTTGTCACGCCCCAGACCCGAAACACCGGGGGACGGGACGGACTTGGCCAGCTACGTATTACGGGTAGAAAAAATATCGAATAATATGATCAATGCTGTAAACTAGACAAGGAGGTGCATACTACATACAAGTCTCGCTAGGGTCACATGACATCTATTGTCTCAATCAATGAATCAAGTAGCAGTAAATAAAGAGCATATATGATAAAGCAGTAAGGCGTCCCAAACGCTCGGTCAAAATTTTCTTGAGATCTGGCTTTACAAAACATAGCCAGATGATATGATAAGGTATACAAAATCGCTATCAGCTGCAGTCTAAATTAATTAAAATTATATAAAAGCAAGTGCTAGATAGTCCGACTAACATGTCGGTGCCAAAACGGTAAAAGTTAAGTAAAGAACAAGACGAGTAGGGAGTCAAGGAACCCACTCGTGGCCTCCTGCGGTCATCCTTCTAGTATTGACCATCTTGAGGGTAGAAGTAAGCTGAGTCCTCGGGAGCTGGCTCTAGATCTGGCCATGCAAAACCAGAGAGGTTAGACCTCCAATAGCAAGCACCACAAAGAAAGCACGACATGAAGAATTAAAACCAGTAATAAGAGTTAAGGATATAAATAAGATAAATACATCTTTGCCTCTTACTAAGGTACGCCTAGTGTCTTGACACTCTGAACCAACTCCCCAACCAAACAAGGACAGAAGCTGGCCCATCATGTCAGGACGTTCAGCTTACCTCAATAGTTGGCAAAGTAGGATACAACCCACAATCAAAGCAGTTTAAGCGGCCAGGCAATTATTACGGCTTACTACTAGTGAGCTCCAAGTTACTCTGGAACCATGTATTAGGAAATTTCTCAGTTCTTACTATAGACAAAAAAGGCTGGTCGATCCAATAATCAGTTACGCCATACGGGGAAACGAGTCCCAGCGGGACGCTCGTCGATCAAAAAAAGTAAATCGGATACCACTCCCTGCCCGTGTGGTAGATATGCAGTATCCGTGGGAACCAGCCGGCGTGTCGGGACACTATTTGTCCCAAGGACGGCCGTTATGTAAGAACTCGAAAATCCATTCTCTCAATGCAGTAATTATTTTATTTATCTTAGTTGGCCCTATGTTAATTGAAATCCCATGCCGTGGATCATGAGTATCTCGCATGAGTACTTTCGTATAAGGTACGATATGCGTAACTCTACAACGATGCCAGTGCGGTTAGGTTGTAGGTCCTGCATAGCGTAATACAACAATCAAACCTATCCACGGGATAATCATGCCTTGACAGTTGGATACACGTGCTACTTTTGTAATACGAAATTAATTATCGGTGCCATAGCATCTACTCAAATTCATGTACATAATTATAAGTTGGAGGTCAGTACGGTTACGTCATCAATGATCGGGAAAAGCCCGTCGTTCTTAATGGTTCATACATGAACGTGTCCCATTCAGTACAATAAGACGACTAGCCAGTCTCTTAGTTCCAGACATAGGAACGCATGATCAATATTAAGTCAGGATAACAATCATTGTCAATTCGTGACAAGGCATGGTAGTCAAAAGTTCTATATCAAGAATAAGAAAAACTTGCATAAAATAGTTGGTAACATATTCTTGAAGCCAAGGAAAAGATCTACAACTTTCATGTTGGAAGCTAGGAGAAATTCGGGCCAGAAAACAGTCAAAAAGAGCATCAAACAATCAAAATCAGCCAAAAATCAGCCTCATGCTGTTAGAAATTCTTATGCGGCTCAAAAATTCTTATGCGACTCAAAAATGCTCATACAGCCAGAAATTCTTATGCGGCTCAAAAATGCTCATGCGGCCAGAAATGGTCATGCGGCCGAAAATTCTTATGCGGCTCAAAATTCTTATGCGGCTCAAAAATTCTCATGCGGCCAGAAATTCTTATGCGGCTCAAAAATGCTCATGCGGCTCAAAAATGCTCATGCGGCCAGAAATGGTCATGCGGCCAGAAATTCTTATGCGGCTCAAAATTTCTTATGCGGCTCAAAAATTCTTATGCGGCCAGACACTATTCATCGTCCCTGCCAGAATCAGGACTGATGAACATAGAAGTTTGACCAAAATTATTTTGGCCATAACTTCCTCAAATCAAGTCGGAATCTAACTTTTCAAAAGCCAAAATTGGGTAGAATTGAATTCTCTACAACATAGAACAATTAAAACACGGAAAGGATGAAGTTTGATAGATCGAAACCCAAAAAAACCAAAAAGGGAAAAAAACTTAGATCTACACAAAGCTAACCATGGAAAACAAAAACTACAAGACCTAAACATGTAGAGAAAGAAGAGACAAACACAATGGACTAAAAATAAATGGAGATACATAAAATCCTCCATGATGTGCAAGATGTACTTGCCTCTCACAAGTGGGTTAGGGTTTGGTGGAGGAGTAAATGTGAATGAATGAAGAGAGAGAATGAAAGAAGAAGTTTTATATCAAGGTCAAGTGGATCTCCACCATTCATTCTCTCCACCAAATCCAAGTTATCCATTCCTTTCCATGTTGAACCAAACCAAACCAAGTTGGTTTACCATGAACCGAAATGAACCAAGAGCCAAGAAAAAGCAGAAAATAAAATACAAAAAAATAATTAGCATAAAATTAAAAGAATTAAATAAAAAATAAATGCATGACAGATACTAAATAAATTCAGGCAAGCGGTATACGTATAAAAATACGTATTCCGGGAACGGGAAGTGACAAGTTTCCTGGTTATCCCAGAATTGGAGACCTTTGACTTGTTTTTGAAATGCCTTTTGTCTTTCCTCTTGGGTTCTTCGTACCCTCTTCGTATGTCCTTGAGAATGAAAATAAGCTTTTTATACGCAATTCTGACTGAAAAGAGATAAAATAACTAATGACAAATGTAGTTTTTTCGGTAAGTATAGCAATTTTTGGACTATTCATTTCATCTATTTTATATGGGAGTCATTCACACCAACTGATGCCAGAATCAGTCTCATGCTCCTATAAAGACTCCACCTATTGTGATGAGCAGCCTATTCGTCACGTTCAAGCTTTCAAGCCATTAGTTATTTATCTCTTTTCAGTCATAATTGCGTATAAAAAGCTCATTTTCATTCTCAAGGACATGCAAAGAGGGTAGCCAAGATAACAAAGTAGATCTCGCCCAAAGGTACCTATTCTTAGGCCGATCACCGGGGTTGATGAAACTTCCTACTTCTATCGCATGAAACTCAGTCATTTGAGTTTGAGCGAGTGATCAGTAAAGTCTTCGAGGAATGGTTCCTCTTCTTTATCGAATCGAGAGATCCATGAATCGGAATTCATTTTCAAATATGTGATGATACCGGTTCTTTCGTATTTTTCGTATCATTTTTCACGGATTAGCATCTCGAGGTTCTTTGATGGGCATACAGAAATCATCTTGGTAGCAACCACCAAACCAATAGAACAAAGGTTAGCTCTGCAGCTGGTCCACAAGCAAGGATTGTAGGAGTTGAAATGAGGGCTTAAATCTCAGATGATTTTATTGAGGGCTACTGCCTACTACTTATAGAGGGTCCAACCCCTCTTCATATTACATCTAACCGATGTGGGACTAAAGTCCCTTATTTACTCTCAACACTCCCCCTCAAGATGGGCGATAGATATTAATCATCCCCATCTTGTTACATAGCTTTGACAGACTCAATGAACTAAGACCCTTAGTCAGACAGTCTGCCACTTGTTCTTCTGAGCGAACATAGTCAATCTTCAGTATCCCTTGTTCCAGCTTTTCTTTGATAAAGAATCGATCGATCTCGATGTGCTTCATTCTGTCGTGCTGAACCGGATTGTTCGCTATACTTATCGCAGCTTGACTATCGCTCAGAAGGTGCAATGGTGTCCCCTTGTCTAGCTTCAACTCTGTCAGTAGCATCTTTACCCATAGCAATTCTGATACTCCTAGAGCTATTGCTCTGTATTCTGCTTCAGCTGTCGACCGTGTTACCACTGACTGTTTCTTGCTTCTCTATAAAACCAGGTTTCCTCCTACAAAACACAGTACCCTGTGGTAGACCTTCTGTCGTCTATGCAGTTTACCCAGTCTGCATCGCAGTATCCCTCAACATCTGTGCATCCATTCTTCTTGAACCATAGTTCTTTTCCCGGCGTCTCTTTCAGATATCTTAGGATCTGAAATATTGCATTCATATGACCCGTTCTTGGATCATGCATATAGCGGCTTACAACACTTACTGCAAATGAGATATCAGGGCGAGTATGCCCTAGATAAATCAGTCTGCCAACTAGCCTTTGATACCTTGCGATCAACAGGCTTTCTTGCTTCTGCTCCTATCTTGCACTTCTGGTCAATTGGAGTGACTGCTGCTCGGCATCCCAGCATTCATGTCTCCTTCAGCAGATCTAGTGCATATTTCCTTTGTGAGAGAACAATTCTTTGTTCACCATCACACACCTCGATACCCAAAAAGTATCTCATCTCTCTCAGGTCCTTCACCTCAAACTCTTTGGCGAGTTTCGTCTTCAGCTTAGTGATCTCAACTACATCGTCACCTGTGATCACTATATCATCTACATATACAGCAAGTATAGTAATGTGGCCCCTTACATGCTGGAGGAAGATAGTATGATCTGCATTTGTCTGATGGTACCCCATGCCAATGACAGCCCTTCTGAATCTGTCAAACCAGGCTCGAGGAGATTGCTTCAGCCCGTACAGCGACTTCTTCAGTTTGTACACTTTTCTATGTGATGTTCCTTCACCTGAATCTGACACAGAGTAGCACCCCGGAGGAGTCTCCATGTATACTTCTTCTTGTAGGTCTCCATGGAGAAATGTGTTCTTTACGTCTAACTGGTGTAGCTTCCACCCAAAGTTTGCTGCAATGGAGACCAGCGTTCTTACGGTACTCATCTTCGTTACTGGAGCAAAAGTCTCATCATAGTTGATACCATATGTCTGGGTATAGCCTTTGCAACTAGTCTTGCCTTGTATCGTTTAACTTTTCCTTCTGGTGTCTCCTTCACTGTGTAAACCCATTTGCATCCCACAGCTTTCTTTCCTTCAGGTAATGGCACCAGCTCCTATGTCTTATTTTTCTCTAGTGCCCCAAGTTCTTCCATTATTGCGGCTTTCCATCTTGGGTCCTTCTTTGCTTTCTGCCAATTCTTAGGTAAAGAAGTGGAGTCTAACGAAGTGAGGAATGTTTGATAAGTCGGAGAAATATTAGAATAAGATAGGTAGTTGGCGATATCATGTTCATAATCTTTATAATGAATAGGAGCCTTTCCCGCATTAATGCGAGAAGACCTCCTTAAGGGAGCAATGGGTGGTGGAAAAAGCATACCATCCGAATCGGAGAGATCCGCTTCCGAATCCGAGCGATCCGGTTCGGGAGTAACATCTTCAGGAGTCGGGGCAGGAGTAGACGAGGGACTTGGCACTATAGGCACAGGGCACGGCACAGTACTGGACCTCTGCTGTCTTCTTCTGTAAACTTGGAGCTCATTTTCCCTTGTCTGCTTCTCCCCCTGCGTAATGTACGTATTGTCTTCTTCATCCTCCGTATCAGTATCATTGATGCTTTCTCTCCCTTTCTTCCAGTTTGTCACGACAGGACAAGGTACCGATCCGACAAGTACGTTTGGGCGTACTACCTCCCCCTCACGTCTAACACCTGCTGTGTGAGGCATGTTCCCAAACGCAGAACCTTCGTCCGAACCATAATAAGGTTCCAGCTCTCTGAATGTAATGTCCATTCTTACAAACAGCTCCCGTTCAACCGGGCTCCAGCATACGTAACCCTTCTGTGTCCCGGTGTACCCAACAAAGACATACTTAATTGCTCGAGGATCCAGCTTACCAATGCCAGGCCTGTTATTGTAGACGAAGCATACGAAACCAAATACTTTCGGAGGAACGGTGTACGCAGTTGTCCCCGTGAGCATTTCCAAAGGCGTTTTCCAGTCCAGTAATTCAGAGGGCATCCTGTTGATGAGATAAGAGGCTGTCAAGACAGCCTGCCCCCACAAAAATTTAGGGACATTCATAGCCAGCATCATTGTCCGAGCTACCTCCAGCAGGTGCCTATTCTTTCGTTCGGCAACACCATTTTGAGCCGGTGTATATGCACAAGAGGTTTGATGCAGTATACCATGAGAGGATAAATACGCAGCAAACCTCCTATGGGTATATTCCGTCCCATTATCTGACCAAAAACACTTAACACGAGCATTATACTGTGTCTTCACCCGTTGATGGAGGCTTTGAAATGCCTCAAAAATATTACTTTTATTCTTCAGCAAGTAGACCCACGTTACGCGGGTAGAGCAGTCAATAAAAGTAACAAACCATCTATAATCGTTAACACCGTTTGTAGGACAAGGGCCCCACACATCGGAATGAATCATATCAAAAGCAGCAGAACATCGATGCCCAGAACTCACATAGGAGCTTCTGGTATGTTTTCCCAACTCACAAGCATCACAAACTAACAACTCTTTATTTGCTTTTTGATATAAGGACGGATACAGTCGACTAATAACGGGAAAAGAAGAATATCCTACACGCTGATGGTGGAGGAGCAGCTCGGCTTCGACACTTCGAATTCGGACTTCCGGTTGTGCGTATGCAACCAAAGATACCAGTGCTCTATCCAGACCGTTCCTGTTCAAGTACCATAGACCCTTATGCCATGTGCCAGTGCCTAGTCGTCTCCCCGTTCCCTTCTCCTGAAAAGTTACCTTAGGAATATCAAAGGAAACAATATAGTTTAGATCAAAAATAATGGCGCTAATGGATATAAGATTGACAGGAAAGGAAGGAGCATGTAAGACATTAGATAGAGTGATGGAAGGAGTGCAATCAACAGTGCCTTTACCCGTAACAGGCCTGGAGGTACCATCAGCAGTCTGAATGCTTTCTGGTGGCGTTAGAGTAGAGTATTCCCGAAACTCACCTCGGGACCCCGTGACATGGCAAGATGCCCCAGAGTCCATAATCCAAGCTGGCTGAGAGACAGATGCAAGAGCACGCGGAGGTATACCGGCACTGGTTTGTGTAAGCCCCTGTTTTTCAAATTCTAGTTAAATTAGTGTTAATTAAATTTTAATGTCATTTATAGCCTTAAAATAATTATTAGAATTTTTAGGAATTTTTCTAGAATTTTTAAATGATTTATAAATGAGTTTTATATATTAAAATATTAATTTGTAATTTTCTAAAATGTTTTAATTGACTTTTGCAATTAATTAGATTGTTTTAATATCGTTTTGCAATTATAAATTTGTTATGTGCAAATTTTATTTGCACATAAACTGTGCGGGGTGGGTTATGCAAATTCTTATTTGCAACTACCCTCTGTTAGGACCTATCTGTAATAACCTAAACTAGGAGGACCTAAACGCTAATCCTAAACCTACCCCCACCCCCCCCCCCCGACCGACGACCGCCACGCCGACGGGCAGCCCCCGCCATTTCCGGCTGCCCGACCGACCTATCGACCGCCTTAGCCCCCTATAAATGACCCCCTCTCTCCCCCAGACTAAACCCTAACCCTAAAACCCCACCACGATCGCCCACGCCACCGTCTTCCCCAAAAACCTCCAGCCCTAACCCTAACTCCGGCGAGCTTCCCCGTCCAGCCTCCACGGTTGACTTCGACAGCCGCGACCACCACCATTCGACGCGCCCGGCCAAGGCGAACGCGTCGCCACCCGAGCGCCACCGCCCCGACGCCTACTCCGCCGGCCAGCACTCTCAAACCCCCCCTGACTAGCCGGACACGTACGTGTCAGTTGTGTTCGTGTCTATTTGTGTCTCGATTTAGCGTGGGTGACTCGCCAGGACACGGGCAGTCTTTGGGTAAGCTTGGACACGGCCGAATCATTTCATGCGTGTCGTGCTGAGTATGGATACAAGACTCTGTGTCCCAAACTGTCAGGACACAGGACCGATATTTATATTTTTTATTATTATTAAACTAACTTAAACCTAATAAAATCTACCTAAAACCTATCCCTAACACAGCGGGCCGCTGGCCCACTAGCCAGCGCGCAGTGATCAAATACCCCCCCCCCCCCCCGCTGGCTCAGGTTCGAGCCCCCTTTCTGTTTCTTTTTTTCTTTTCTGTTTTCTTTTCTTTTTCTTTTTGTATTTTATATATATATGTATATATTTTTTTTTATATATATATGTATATATATATTAATATATATATATATATATGTATACTGTATTTTAACAGTATTTAAATATATATGTATATATTTTATAGTTAGTAAATTTTATATATATATATATATATATATATGTTTATATATACATTTTCCTATGTATATATATTATATATATATACACTATATTATTAAGTGTGTTCTTATATATATATTTGTATATATATATATATATATATATATATATATATATATATATATATATATATATATATATATACTTTGTAAATTAAGTATTTTTCCTTATATATCTATATATATCCTTTTAGCATAGGTATATATATTCTTTTGTATAACTTTACCTTATTAAAATAATAATATTTATTTTGACTATTACCAAACTGTATTTTTATTGTATTTAAATTATGCAACCATTTGGTGTCCAAGCCTAGCATGGGTATTTGGGCTCAAATGTGTTTTCACACATTCAAGACATGTACAAGTCATATTGGACTTGATTCATGGCCTTGGGTCCTGTAATTGAACTTTGGTTCAAATTGTATACATGGACAAAATACGCAGATAATTAATTATTGTGTGCAATGCTGTTTTTGATTTTCTAAAAATACTTAAAGTGCTGCTAAAATTATGGAAAAAATAGTTTTTAGATACTATGTTAAGTTAGCTAATTTAGTATAATTTTTGTAGTATTTAATTTACTGTTTTGCCACTAGTTTGGCATATGAAACCAAAACTCACTTTCTGTATACCTAGGAAAACTGATTTTTATAAAATATTTGTACTGGTTAATAAATTCCAGAAAATTATAATAAATTTCTATGATTAACAAGGATCACTTTAGTACTTTACTTTAAGAAAAACTAGGCTTTTTGCCTATCTCAAAAATTGTTAGAACACAATGATCTTTTGATTTATTTATTGATTAATTACGACTTGTAGCTTTTTGTGTTATTTGGAGTTTTAGTCATGTTGAACCCCATCCCTCACTAGTATAAAGACCCTAGAAAGTTAGTTAACATAGTGTGTCATCCCACATTGGTCTCCTATGCCAAGTCATCATTTTGGCTAGGTGCCCAGTCACAAGTCGTGTTTCACAAATTAGTGTCCTAGTGTCTTAGCTTAGTGAAAAACTAAGTTGTTGCATTTACTTCTACAGTGACGAGCTACCAGACATCCATAGCATTGTTATCGCAGCTTGTTTTGTTTTGTTTTGCTTTGCTAGAGGCAAGTACTTTCTACGAACTTTACATACTGCTATAAATCATAAAACTGTGAATCACCAACCATGTTAAATGCTGATCCTTGGGGTAGCAAGTTAGAACTTCATATGTTGTATACTTTCAGTTTCTACCATGTTTATACAGTATCTCATAATCTCTCACATGCTTAAATAACGGGTTAAGGGGAAACTGCTAGTAGTGTACATGATCATGACCCCCTTCTCCGTATGTATTTACCGAGCACCGTTACATTCTATATGTATCTGTGTCGTATGTCTGGTCCCGCGTTTGTGTATGGATATACACCGATGCCGTTATGTGTACGTATGTGCACATCAGAAAATTGATATGTACCGCTGTACATCCTGATTACCTATTGACTGATCACTCACCTACTACAGTTTTAAACTTTAAAATGTATATCTATCGCCATGCTAAAACATACCTAAAACTGAACCAACATGATATGTCATTTCCTTTTCATCACATGATCAGTATTATATGTTTGCTAGATTTAGTGCTTGCTCCCGTCCTGACAGGATAACGTTGTAGGTGTCCTTACTGAGGAGGAGTTACTCTGTGACACATACTATGGAGATACTGCCGAGGACCCGGCTCTGCTTTACGAGGATGTTCCTGCAGGGAACCTCGCCTAGTTGTCTTTTGTTTACTTAGACTTTTGAGAGTAGACATGTATTAGACTATATCATTTTGTAACTGGACATGTATCCAGTTTTACATTTCAGTTTACTTGTACTTCGATATTTTACTATATACGACGACTTTTGTGTTTGGAGCATTTATGATTCTTCTTCACTTATAGAACTGTTAGCACATTTAGTCTTATCCTGTTGTCTTTAGAACAGCTTACTACGTTTTATCTCAACGTAGGCTGGGCATGACTCGGCCTGGCCCAACAATTTGGGTAGCGGGTCGTGACATGTTTTTAGTGGTGGCCCATGCAGGTCCTGACTAAACTGTTTGGTTACGTTATTGTACCAAGCATGCCTGCAATTAGGAACTTAAGGTAATTAGACAACACTAGGAAAGACGCTTAGAACACTTAGAGGAATGCTAGGATTGCAACATAGGAAATACACCACATGTTTGCTATTATAATTAGATTTTCTTGCATATGATTACTTACTTTAAACAAGTCCTTATAAGTCTTTTTATGTGTAATTTAGATGGTGCTTACTCGTTCGTCCCAGTATGTTACCCCCGAGAATGGGGCCCTCCATATCCAGTCAGCTGACCGGTTGACTGATACACCTCCACCTACCACATTCCCCCACTCCACAGATCCACAGACCCAGATACTACCTTCCACATCCCAGTCCCAGCAGGCCCCGATACTTCCACCACCCCCTATCACTATACCCACCCAGGCTTCCGTCACTCTCGACGGGACCCAGCTGCTCACACTGATCCAGGGGTTCCTAACGACCCATCAGGAGCAGACTACCCTACTCCGCCAGAGCATGGAGCGTTCTGAGGGACGTCCCGTGGTCCCACCACATGTAGAGCCACGGCAGAGAGCGGGGACGGTCAAGGACTTCATGGGTCTGAATCCCAAGGAGTTCTCAGGGACTGAGGGCATAGTAGTAGCTGATGACTGGCTAGATTCTGTAGAGAGGAAGCTTCTGGGAGTTAGGATGCCGGATGACCTTCAGGTCGCGGTAGCAGGATTTCTGCTGATAGACTTAGCCGGGGTCTGGTTCAGGAATGAGCCGTTTTTTGCGAGAGGTAGAGCCACCTGGGACCAGTTCATGACCCAGTTCAAGAAGAAATTCTTCTCGACCACTGCTAGAGTAGCCATGGGGCTACGATTCCAGAACATCCAGCAGGGGAACCGTTCTGTTGATGACTATGCGGGAGAGTTTAGTCGCCTGAGCCGTTTTGCTCCTAGTCTGGTTGCTGATCCAGAGGAGATGACCCGTAGGTTTTGCCATGGTCTAGTCCCAGACATTGGCATCCTTATAGTGGCGAACGGTACGATTGACTACTATCAGAGCCTAGAGTTAGCTCGGAGCATTGAGGAGCGTCTTCTGTCTAGCAAGAGGCCGGCTTCTGTACACCATGAGGGACCGTCCAAGCGTCAGGCTTTCCAGCAGAGAGTGCCGACGCCACAGCAGACTTACCGTCCCCCTACACCACATCATCAGACCCCGCCAGTTAGAGCCCCGGGACCCCGACAGCAGCCGAAGGAAGGTTTTTGTGCATTCTGCAGGAGGGTAGGCCACGACGCTTCCATCTGTAGGAAGAAGTTGGGGCAGTGTTTGGCTTGTGGGTCTGCCACCCATCAGCTTCGAGAGTGCCCAGTAGCGAAGACTAGAGGACCGCTCCCGACTCAGCAGCAGAGGTTCGGGCAGCATCTGCAGCAGCAGAAGGGACCTCAGGGGAGGGTTTATAGTCTAGCCATTGAGCCGGAGCCGTAGCAGGTTTCGGAGCCGGATTACTTAGCTGACGTCATCACAGGTCATGTTTATTTGCATACTTTTCTAGCTGTATGTTTGTTTGATTCTGGTACATCTCATAGCTTCCTATCATTAGAGTTTATGCATAAACATCATCTAGTAGCTACACCTACTGCGGAGATTAGTAGAGTGATGACGGGAGGAGGACCAGTGCCTATTAGATCTATCTATAGGTGTTCTATTTTTATAGCCGGGAGAGAGTTCAGAGGGCGATTCTTTGTGATGCCGCTCCCCGGTTATGATATCATATTGGGGATGGACTGGCTTAGCTATGCCCATGCATCTATAGATTGCCATGAGGGTAGTATTGTGTTCAGTCCCCCAGGCACAGCACTATTCAGTGTCAGAAGGACAGGGCCGGAGATCAGCCTAGAGCCGAACTGTTGTGCTACAGTCGGGGACGCAGCACCGCCACACCCTATCATTAGGGAGTTTATGGATGTATTCCCAGAGGATCTTCCAGGACTTCCGCCTGACAGAGATGTGGAGTTCACTATAGATCTAGTGCCGGGTTCATCACCAGTATCCCGGGCTTGCTATAGAGTGAATCCCAAGGAGGCCATAGAGATGAAAGAGCAGATTGATGACCTATTGAAAAAGGGTTTCATTCGATCCAGTACTTCTCCATGGGGAGCACCAGTGCTCTTTGTGCCTAAGAAGGATGGTACAGTCCGGTTGTGTATTGATTACCGGGCCTTGAATGCCATCACTATCAAGAACAAATATCCTCTGCCCAGGATAGATGATTTGTTCGACCAGTTGAGCGGGGCGAAGGTGTTTTCCAGGATAGACTTGAGATCCGGGTACCACCAGGTGAAGGTTAGGCCAGCAAACATCCAGAAGACGGCGTTCAACACGAAGTACGGGCAGTATGAGTTTCTGGTGATGCCATTTGGTCTCACAAATGCGCCAGCTGTCTTTATGAACTTGATGAATAAGACATTTCACCAGTATCTGGATAAGTTCGTCGTAGTATTTATCGACGACATCCTGATATACTCGAAGACGCCAGAGGAGCATGCAGAGCACTTGCGGATAGTTTTGGGGATTCTGAGGCAGGAGAGATTGTTTGCCAAATTGCCGAAGTGTGAGTTCTTTTTAGACCGAGTGGAGTTTCTCGGCCATGTAGTCACTGGAGATGGAATCTCGATGGATCCCAGGAAGATTGCTGCAGTTGAGACGTGGAAGGCTCCGACGTCAGTTTCAGAGATCAGGAGCTTTCTGGGTTTAGCAGGCTATTACAGAAAGTTCGTCCAGGACTTTGCTAGGATAGCTGAACCCATGACGAAGCTGACGCGGAAGGACGCAGAGTACATCTGGTCAGAGGACTGCCAGACGGCATTTGAGGAGCTGAAGAGGAGGCTGACGACCGCTCCAGTTCTGACTTTACCTTCAGGTTCTGGAGGTTTCACCATATACAGCGATGCTTCTGGGAAGGGGCTAGGATGTGTCCTACAGCAGCATGGAAAAGTGATTGCTTATGCATCTACGCAGTTGCGGACTCATGAGAGAAATTATCCTACCCATGACCTAGAGTTAGCTGCGGTGATCTTTGTACTCAAGTTATGGAAACATTACTTATACGGAGAGCGTGTGGAAATCTTTACTGACCACAAAAGCTTGAAGTATGTGTTCACGCAGAAAGAGCTGAACATGAGGCAAAGACGATGGTTGGAGTTGATGAAGGACTTCGACATCGATTTACAGTATCATCCCGGAAAGGCAAATGTGGTGGCAGATGCGCTGAGCAGGCATCCGATGGCATGGTACCTGATGATTGATCGGCATTTGCGGAAGGATCTGGAGAAGCTCGGTATCGAGCTAGTTCGGCCAGGATCAGTGATACAGATGATGGCGCTTGACATTCAGTCAGGTTTGATGGAGCAGATCCGGGAGGCACAGTCTACAGATGAGAGTCTTCGCAGACTTCGACCCCAGGCATTAGCTGGATTGCTGGATGACTTCACTATAGCGGAGGATGGATCCCTGAGGCATGGCAGCCGATTGTGCGTGCCGAAGGGAGAGCTAGTAGAGGCAGTTTTGCAGGAGGTGCACCGATCGAGATATTCTATTCACCCTGGTGCTAACAAGATGTACCGTGACTTGCGGGAACATCTTTGGTGGCACGGGATGAAGAGGGATGTATCACGTTTCATCTCGAGATGTCTAGTTTGCCAGCAGGTCAAGGCGGAGCGCCAGAGGCCAGCTGGTTTGTTGCAGCCGTTACCCATTCCCGAGTGGAAGTGGGAATATATTACGATGGACTTCGTTTCAGGGCTTCCTCGTTCCCAAGGAGGGAAGGATGCCATCTGGGTCATCGTAGACAGGCTGACGAAGTGTGCGCACTTCATACCCTTCAAGGTGGGGCTTTCCACCGAGAAGTTGGCGGAACTATACATGCAGCAGATAGTTCGCCTACATGGAGTGCCGGTGAGCATCGTGTCAGACAGAGACAGTAGATTCACATCCCACTACTGGAGGAGCTTGCAGGAGGAGTTGGGCAGTAGGCTCAAGTTCAGTACGACGTACCATCCACAAACAGATGGGCAGTCCGAGAGGACGATACAGACGCTGGAGGATATGCTGAGGACTTGCGTGCTGGACTTCGGAGGATCATGGGAGAGCCATCTGCACTTGGTAGAGTTTTCATACAACAACAGCTACCAGGCCAGTATTGGTATGTCTCCTTTCGAGGCGCTATATGGACGACGATGCCGGACACCGCTCTTTTGGGATGATGTCGGAGACAGAGTTATGCTTGGGCCAGAGATGATCACGGATGCAGCAGAGAAAGTCGGGATGATCAGAGATAGGCTCAGAGTAGCTCAGGACAGGCAGAAACACTGGGCTGATGCTAGTTGCAGACCGATGGAGTTCGTAGACGGTGATATGGTGCTAGTGAAGATATCACCTACCAGAGGGACGATCCGGTTCGGACGAGGAGGGAAGCTGAGCCCCAGATACATCGGGCCGTTCGAGGTACTTGGCAGGATCGGAGAGGTAGCTTGCAGGGTTGTACTTCCACCCAACCTAGCAGGAGTTCATGACGTCTTTCACGTATCTCAGCTGAGGAGATATGTTCCAGACCCCAGTCATGTGCTAGATCATTCAGAGTTGGAGGTCGGACCGAGCCTTACAGTTTCTGAGCAGCCAGTGGAGATATTAGACCGGAGAGAGAAGAGGCTGAGGAACAAGGTTATATCCCTAGTACGAGTAGCTTGGAGCCGTCACTCCCCAGGTGAATCTACTTGGGAGAGGGAGCCGGACATGAGGGAGAGATTCCCTTACTTGTTCGATCCAACCGCTGCGAGGGAACCACCCGTTCCCGCTTGATACCTTAGAGGTTAGTTTCGATCGCAGCCTTAGTCATTTTGTTGCATTACTTGCTATGTTAGAATATTATCGGGTCTTCAATCCTTGTGAATTTCGAGGACGAAATTTTTCAAGGAGGGAAGACTTGTAAGCCCCTATTTTTCAAATTCTAGTTAAATTAGTGTTAATTAAATTTTAATGTCATTTATAGCCTTAAAATAATTATTAGAATTTTTAGGAATTTTTCTAGAATTTTTAAATGATTTATAAATGAGTTTTATATATTAAAATATTAATTTGCAATTTTCTAAAATGTTTTAATTGACTTTTGCAATTAATTAGATTGTTTTAATATCATTTTGCAATTATAAATTTGTTATGTGCAAATTTTATTTGCACATAAACTGTGCGGGGTGGGTTATGCAAATTCCTATTTGCAACTACCCTCTGTTAGGACCTATCTGTAATAACCTAAACTAGGAGGACCTAAACGCTAATCCTAAACCTACCCCCCCCCGACCGACGACCGCCACGCCGACGGGCAGCCCCCGCCATTTCCGGCTGCCCGACCGACCTATCGACCGCCTTAGCCCCCTATAAATGACCCCTTCTCTCCCCCAGACTAAACCCTAACCCTAAAACCCCACCACGACCGCCCACGCCACCGTCTTCCCCAAAAACCTCCAGCCCTAACCCTAACTCCGGCGAGCTTCCCCGTCCAGCCTCCACGGTCGACTTCGACAGCCGCGACCACCACCATTCGACGCGCCCGGCCAAGGCGAACGCGTCGCCACCCGAGCGCCACCGCCCCGACGCCTACTCCGCCGGCCAGCACTCTCAAACCCCCCCTGACTAGCCGGACACGTACGTGTCAGTTGTGTTCGTGTCTATTTGTGTCTCGATTTAGCGTGGGTGACTCGCCAGGACACGGGCAGTCTTTGGGTAAGCTTGGACACGGCCGAATCATTTCGTGCGTGTCGTGCTGAGTATGGATACAAGACTCTGTGTCCCAAACTGTCAGGACACAGGACCGATATTTATATTTTTTTTTATTATTAAACTAACTTAAACCTAATAAAATCTACCTAAAACCTATCCCTAACACAGCGGGCCGCTGGCCCACTGGCCAGCGCGCAGTGATCAAACACCCCTCCCCCCTCGCTGGCTCAGGTTCGAGCCCCCTTTCTGTTTCTTTTTTTCTTTTCTGTTTTCTTTTCTTTTTCTTTTTGTATTTTATATATATATATGTATATATATATTAATATATATATATATATATATATATGTATATACTGTATTTTAACAGTATTTAAATATATATGTATATATTTTATAGTTAGTAAATTTTATATATATATATATGTTTATATATACATTTTCCTATGTATATATATATTATATATATATACACTATATTATTAAGTGTGTTCTTATATATATATATATATATATATATATATATATATATATATATATATTTGTATATATATATATATATATATATATATATACTTTGTAAATTAAGTATTTTTTCTTATATATCTATATATATCCTTTTAGCATAGGTATATATATATATTCTTTTGTATAACTTTACCTTATTAAAATAATAATATTTATTTTGACTATTACCAAACTGTATTTTTATTGTATTTAAATTACTGCAACCATTTGGTGTCCAAGCCTAGTATGGGTATTTGGGCTCAAATGTGTTTTCACACATTCAAGACCTGTACAAGTCATATTGGACTTGATTCATGGCCTTGGGTCCTGTAATTGAACTTTGGTTCAAATTATATACATGGACAAAATACGCAGATAATTAATTATTGTGTGCAATGCTGTTTTTGATTTTCTAAAAATACTTAAAGTGCTGCTAAAATTATGGAAAAAATAGTTTTTAGATACTATGTTAAGTTAGCCAATTTAGTATAATTTTTGTAGTATTTAATTTACTGTTTTGCCACTAGTTTGGCATATGAAACCAAAACTCACTTTCTGTATACCTAGGAAAACTGATTTTTATAAAATATTTGTACTGGTTAATAAATTCCAAAAAATTATAATAAATTTCTATGATTAACAAGGATCACTTTAGTACTTTACTTTAAGAAAAACTAGGCTTTTTGCCTATCTCAAAAATTGTTAGAACACAATGATCTTTTGATTTATTTATTGATTAATTACGACTTGTAGCTTTTTGTGTTATTTGGAGTTTTAGTCGTGTTGAACCCCATCCCTCACTAGTATAAAGACCCTAGAAAGTTAGTTAACATAGTGTGTCACCCCACATTGGTCTCCTATGCCAAGTCATCATTTTGGCTAGGTGCCCAGTCACAAGTCGTGTTTCACAAATTAGTGTCCTAGTGTCTTAGCTTAGTGAAAAACTAAGTTGTTGCATTTACTTCTACAGTGACGAGCTACCAGACATCCATAGCATTGTTATCGCAGCTTGTTTTGTTTTGCTTTGCTAGAGGCAAGTACTTTCTACGAACTTTACATACTGCTATAAATCATAAAACTGTGAATCACCAACCATGTTAAATGCTGATCCTTGGGGTAGCAAGTTAGAACTTCACATGTTGTATACTTTCAGTTTCTACCATGTTTATACAGTATCTCATAATCTCTCACATGCTTAAATAACGGGTTAAGGGGAAACTACTAGTAGTGTACGTGATCATGACCCCCTTCTCCGTATGTATTTACCGAGCACCGTTACATTCTATATGTATCTGTGTCGTATGTCTGGTCCTGCGTTTGTGTATGGATATACACCGATGCCGTTATGTGTACGTATGTGCACATCAGAAAATTGATATGTACCGCTGTACATCCTGATTACCTATTGACTGATCACTCACCTACTACAGTTTTAAACTTTAAAATGTATATCTATCGCCATGCTAAAACATACCTAAAACTGAACCAACATGATATGTCATTTCTTTTTCATCACATGATCAGTATTATATGTTTGCTATATTTAGTGCTTGCTCCCGTCCTGACAGGATAACGTTGTAGGTGTCCTTACTGAGGAGGAGTTACTCTGTGACACATACTATGGAGATACTGCCGAGGACCCGGCTCTGCTTTACGAGGATGTTCCTGCAGGGAACCTCGCCTAGTTGTCTTTTGTTTACTTAGACTTTTGAGAGTAGACATGTATTAGACTATATCATTTTGTAACTGGACATGTATCCAGTTTTATATTTCAGTTTACTTGTACTTGGATATTTTACTATATACGACGACTTTTGTGTTTGGAGCATTTATGATTCTTCTTCACTTATAGAACTGTTAGCACATTTAGTCTTATCCTGTTGTCTTTAGAACAGCTTACTACGTTTTATCTCAACGTAGGCTGGGCATGACTCGGCCTGGTCCAACAATTTGGGTAGCGGGTCGTGACAGTTTGGGAGAAGTAACTACAGTAATCTCCTGTAGTAGACGGCGCCCTAGGAATGACTTATCGTTCACCAGAACCAAGCTTTGAGCCGCGCATCTTCTCGAGAACTTCTCTCTCAAATGGAGTGATGTCCGCCAGCTGATTGTCCCTACCTTCATCCGCCAGATGCACCTTGTTGCCCCCAGAGTAAGTGCCCTTCCACCACTGTAACTGCCTCGACCACCTCGTCGTCCACCGCGACCACGGCTCCGACCAGTCGAGGGAGTCCGTGTCGGTTTTGGGCAAAAGCGGATGTAATGCCCTGTGTCACCACAGTTATGGCAAACGCCTCCCGTAGAAGGAGGCTGTGTGAAAGTGGCAAGAGCAGATGTGTCAACTCCGGCCTACTCTCCCTGGAAGATACCCTTGGTAGGCATCAGCTGCAACCGTGCTTCTTCTTGTGCCATGGCAGCTATGGCGTCTTCTAATGTCGGCAGTGTCGGTTGTGCGAGAAGTACATTCCTCCGTTGCTCAAATACAGGGTTGAGCCCCTTCAAAAACTTCATCATCCGTTGCCGCGAGATATAATCCAGAAATTTCTGGAAATATTTTGCAAAAGCCGGTTCAACCTGAGCATCCTCCATGCCAAGAGGATCATAATGGTCAAGATCAGACCAGTACTTCTTCAACAAGGCAGCGTACTCAGAGATGGTACGATCGTCTTGGATTACCCGATCGAGCTCATCCTGCAGTTGGAAGACTCGCATGGGGTTACCCGAACCGGAGTACATGTCTTTCAATGTTCTCCAGATATCAACAGCTCCCTCCATTGCTTCAATGCTACCCGACACTTGGTCGGTCAAAGAGGCTGTCGACCAACCAGCCACGATATTGTTGACAATGTCCCATACAGGAAACTCCTTCGAGGAGTGATCGACAGAGGCCTTGGTGGTCGTGCCTTCCAACTTCATCTACATAACCAACCAAGCCACGTCCCTTCAGCGTCCGCATCGCCTGCCGCGACCATTTCAAGTAGTTGGTCGTGCCTTCCAACTTCATCTCCAGCTTGTCCAGCTTTTCCATTTTGTACGGTGACGGATCCACATCAGTATGGGTCACGCGTAGGGTTGCCTCCGGTAATCTCTTGGTCAGGAGATCCTCGACCAGGGCCTTCATTTCTTCTGCTGTCAACTTCCCATAGATGGAATCCATGACTTCTTCAACTGCAATCAGTGAGGTGTTGTTGTTTCCTGAGTTGTCTTCTTTTGAGTCGTCTTCGTCTTAGTCAGCTACCGGGGGGAAACAACAAAACGAGATCCCTCACTGATATGTCGTAGTTTATACGACCAACTAGAACCGCGTCATGATAACGCGTTCGAACGGCTCAAGGATAACCAACGTAGTTGTGCCTCATTGCATGAGACAAACCAGAGGTATACCAGCCGTGCAGAAACGATTGTAAAGATAACGTTTCTGAGATACAAAAATCTAAAGAGATTTCGTATTCGTAGTAGAGCTTCTAAAAAGAAGGTACTAATTCTCGAAGGCAACAACAGAGATCTTCTAAAGAGAAGGAAATCTATTTTTTTTAGAACAGCGAAAACCCTAAAAAGGGCGGCTGTAGCCCTAAAAAGGGCGGCACGGGGGGGGGCGGGTTACTGCTGGATGGGGGGGCGGGGTGCTGCTGAGAGGGAGGAGGAGGGGGGCGGGGTACTGCTGAGAGGAGGGGGTGGTCGAGGCGGGCGGCTGTAGCCCTAAAAAGGGCGGCACGGGGGGGGAGGGTCGACGACAGGCGGCGACAGGGGGACGTCGACAGAGGGCGTCGGCAGGGGCGTCGGTAGGGGGGTGCAGGGGGGTGGTGTCTGGCGGCTAGGGTTTGTGGAGGAGAGGGGAAGGAGTGGCTCTGATACCAAGTTGAAATGAGGGCTTAAATCTCAGATGATTTTATTGAGGGCTACTGCCTACTACTTATAGAGGGTCCAACCCCTCTTCATATTACATCTAACCGATGTGGGATAAAGTCCCTTATTTACTCTCAACAGTAGGTCCATTACCGTCCGGCTCCGGACCGAAAATACCCTTCCTTGCTTATGTACCCACCAGTTATGGTTCTACAACTTTAGACTATGGTTCGTTCTGTAGGATCTACTACAGTTGTTGGAAAATCTCGTCATAGATAGACAAACGGAACTCTATGTGATCATTCGCCGAAATTGGCCTACTTAACCGGTTGCGATGTACGTAATTCCTTTGTGCATATCCTAGTGCGTTAGCGATGACGGTTTGGTTAGGCTTGGTTACGACGACGTCGAGTGGGCGGCGGAGGAAGACTCAGCATTCAGGCAAGCCGCCCGGTGGTGTGGTACGTAGTGGTAATAGTACGTGCTCGCCCCGAAACAAAGAAAAAGGTGCTTGTCGCACTCACGAGGGACTGCCAGTGATCGCTCGATAATTTTCACAAGCACAAATTCCACTTTTTATGGGTCAGAGATTCTTTCACAAAATAGTACATCTTTTACCTAGTAGAAAAGATTTCAAAATCATCACAAATGTCCCCCTGTCTTTTCTATTTCAATTTCTCGATTATTATATGATGATTTCTTAACTTTCCATATATAGAAAGATAGAAACAGATAGACTATAAATGATATCTCTTATGTCAATGACACCAAAGGGATATAAAATGAATGGAATTGGGATAAAGATAGAATATAATGATAAAAATTCACTATTTTAGGTGCAATAGTACCTAAAAGGCCAAACCAATCCCTTATTGGGTTTACGGGACGGAGATTCTAAGCGCAAGAATGGGCATCGCTGTAGCTTGCCGGTATTAGGAAGTTGTTGATTGAGGGCGATGCAAAGACGGTCATTGACCTCATCGCTGGAACCACGCAGGGTACAGAAAAACCTGTACTATATATTTCTTATAGGCGCGTAGCGTTGGTTGTTGACCAAGAAATTGATATGTTGAACCGGGACTATGTTTGAAATCCAGTATGAATCAGAGACTGTTCTGATGATCACTGATTAGTTAGTAGATTTCTTCTTTGACTTGACCTTTCATTCAAGTTGCGGATGGAGTTTTTCTTGCTTTTTGTATCACGGACTTGACTCCTTTCTAAGAGGATCAAATGATGCTTAACCAACACCTAAGGGTCCCGGTTGGGGCATCAAAGTCTATCAATCAGTTTCTGGGTTCAGTTAGTGCCCGATAGCCAATCAATCTGGACTAGGAGCTACACCAAATTCACTTATTTTACACAATTCTTCTGGTTATGCCTCTCTTTTTTTACATTTTATATTGCTTTATGGAATTATGGAGATGGAGTAATTGGGAAGTCCCGCAACGAGCGCAACCCTCATGTTTAATTGCCACCATTGAGTTTGGACCCCTGAACAGACTTCTGTAAAAGCAACAGAAAGAATTGCTAAGATACCTGTGAGTGACGCTTATTTGGGCCGTGTTATAAATGCTCTGTCAGGTTCTAGGGGGCTACTCTACTACTCTTTTTTATCGATCTTCCTTCGGGCGCCTAATGGTCACCGCGGAGTGGGCCCCAGGGAGGAATCGAATCCTGGAATCCCGTCATCTGGATTTGGAAAGTGCAGATTTGGAAGAACGGGAATCTCTTATGTATGAGTTTCATCCATGCCTGAAACGTATCTTGATGCCTGAATTGATCGGTTGGCCCCTACGCAAGGAGATTCTATTGCCCTGCCCCCCATTTGATATTAAAAAAAACACCTATAATCACATGAAAACCATGAAAGCCCGTTGCTAAGAAAAAGGTAGAACCGTAAATACTATCCGAAATTGTGAAGGGTGCTTGGTAATATTCCATTCCTTGAAAGCAAGTGAATACTAGAGCCAGTAAAACGGTAGAGCGTAAACAATTTAGTCCTTGGGTCTAGAAGGAATATAGAAATAGAATAATTTTTTTTGAACTCAAATTTTTCTTAATGTGTCTTACAATCCTAATTTTTTCGAAGGAGTGGCTTTTTTGGATCGGGGAAATGCCAAAGAAGTTTAATATGGCTTTAAAATTAAGTTCCGAATTAGTAGATGCTGCCAAAGGAAGTGGCGATGCCATACGCAAAAAGGAAAGCTCTCCACACCTACTCAACTAATATAAAAAGCACTATTATTCTTTAGTTAGGTAGTTCTCCCCTCTCTAAGAGACCGTCAAACCCTGGTGGAATCGAAGGCCCACTAGATATGGGAGTAAGTGCTCCTCGCCTGAGCCGTGGGCTCCGACGAGGGTGATGTGCTCAATTACATCTCATCCTCATGAAAACCGACAATGAACTTGTTTGACACAACTGTTTGGAGTGACCACATATGAAGCTCGAGAGTGGGCACATGGTAACGGCCGTGTTCGACAAGAGCAATCTCGAGATCGAGCCCTTTGTAAAAGCATGAAAATCATCAAAGTCCTAGAGCCACGTGACAAATTATCCATGTGGCTAAAAAAGGGTGATCCACTATGTAGTTCTTTCCCCATGCGGCTAAATGGCAGTAACCATTTATGTAGTTCTTCTTATGGCAGCATTTAATGCTTTGAGTATCTCGTACTCCGGGCATACTACAGGTGACAATGCTTGCAACACTCCAAACAGCATCTTTTTCCAGTAGACATGCGGTCCAGTGCCACGTCTACAGCCCCCCTGCGGCTCCATGCAATCAGACTTACCCTGCAGCAGTCTTCTGGTATAGCACATAGTAGTGTCCTAAAGAAGTCTTCAAAAGCTTTTATCATACGACAGTGCCTTGAAGAACCTTCCGAAGCCTCCTACACAACTGAATTCTTCTGGTATAGTGGAGATATCCTTCCAAATCCTAACATATACCACATAGACGACAACTGTGGAAGATAGTTGTAGCCACCTGGGCTCCACAATTTCGACATCAGTTTTGCCCCATAACGAGCCAATTAAGGCCACATATACGACGACAGTTGTAGTAGACAGTTACGGCTGTAAGAATAAATTTCCAACTTTGTATTTTAGACTCTAAAACTAAAATATAAAATAAAGATCTAACCGAGACCGAGGATTGAATTTAGTTTAGTGTCCTTAAGATAATATTCACCCCGTACTGGTGCTTACGGTTTAATGAAGATTAGTCTCCTAGGATACAACGGTTCTTCTCATTCGATAGCAGCGCTTCACACCGCAGGAACTGGACGAAACAATGCAGGTAGTCTCTCTCTCTCTCTTAGACTTAATATTTGATGAATGGATTGAGTGTTTGAATTAATTAAACACTTATGCTTTTAAAGATGATAAAGAGACATAATAGAAAGGATACACCTTTCCAATAGATTCGTACACCTTTCCAATAGATTCGTTGAATAAATTCGTTGCCATAGATTTGTTGTAAGAAAATAATTATTACCATTATTATACATTCACTTTTCCAGCAATCCATACATGAATGAATATTTGACTGTGTATATTACAAATTCAATACAGACACCTTGCAAACATAATGCAGCTACATAGAGAGAGAGAGAGAGATCATTTAAAAAGTTGTTGTATCAGGATATGTAGCTTTTGGCCTTGAACCTTCCCTTGTAAATATTTATTGAGTTTACTAGCTATCCAGTGAACATGATGTCTTGGACTGTTCAGCTATTGTTGTAAACTTGAGTCAATAAATATCACACAACTCCCTTTCCACCAATATTGCTTCTATTGATTTGTTCATTTTGGTCCTGAACATTTGCCTGTTTTCATAAGTGTTCTTAGATAATTTAGCCTTATAATTCTCGTGGAAGTGGCCCCACTTCTACATTCATATAGGTGACTTCCTAATAAGAGTATCCTGCTATACTCTACTTGAATTTCAAGTCATAGAAATCATTAAAAGCAATGCTTACCCTAGTTTTTCTTTGCAGGCGATACTATTATTTGTCATCATAGAGAATGGAAAAAGTATTTAAATACTCGTCACTGTCATTTAAGAATTTCACATAAATAGGTTGTCCCTTTCAACCTAGATCTTGGGCTGTCCAGTCGACTATATTGGATTTTCCTTTATAGAATTTCTTTTATCATAGGCTTCAAGTCCATTTCCTTCGATGACTTATATACTCTCTCTTGTCAAACCTTTAGTTAGTGGATCCACAAAATTTTTCTTCGATTTTACATAATCAATTGTGATTATGCCATTAGAGAGAAGTTGTCTAACGGTATTGTGACGTCTCCGAATGTATCTTGATTTACCATTATAAATATGACTTTATGCCCTACCGATAACAGATTGACTATCATATTGTATACAAATTGTTGGTACAGATTCTGGCCATATTAGAATGTCCTCCAAAACTTTTTGAAGCCACTCTGCTTCTTCACTTGCTTTATCCAGAGCTATGAATTCAGATTCCATAGTTGATCTGGCTATACACATTTGTTTTAAGGACTTCTACGATATTGCTGCACCTCCAAGTGTAAAGACATATCCACTTGTGGATTTCGAGTATTTAGTATTAGATATCCAATTTGCATCACTGTATCCTTCGAGTACATGAGCTAGATATTTAGTATAATGTAATCCATAGTCTCTAGTATATCTTAAATATCTGAGTACTCTAATAATAGCCTTCCAGTGATTTTCTCCTGGATTACTTGTATATCAGTGATTTTTTTCTGGATTACTTGTATATCTGCTCAGTTTGTTAACTGATTGAGCTATGTCCGGTCGCGTACAGTTCGTGACATACATTAGGCTCCCAATTATATGAGAATATTCTACTTGTAAAATACTTTCGCCGGTATTCTTCTTTAAATGAATATTTAAATCCACTAGAGATTTTGCAATGTTATTATCATTTTGATTATATTTTTCTATAATCTTCTCAATGTAATGAGATTGGAATAATATCAGCCCATCTGGTGTTTCAGAAATCTTAATTCCTAATATAACATCTACAATTTCCAGATCTTTCATATCAAAGTTTTTGATTAAGATCTTCTTTGTGTCATGGATTATGTTATTATTACTGCCTATTATTAGCATATCATCTACATATAAGAATATAATGATATATCCAGTTTGTGTATTTTTAGAATACGCACATTTGTCACACTCATTAATCTTGAATCCATTTGACATCATTACATTGTCCAACTTTTGATACCATTGTTTAGGTGCTTGTTTAAGTCTATATAGTAACTTAAGTAAGTTGCATACCTTTCTTTCTTTATCTACTACTATGAATCCTTCTGGTTGATTCATGTAGATTTTTTCTTCTAAGTCACCATTTAGAAAGACAATTTCCAAATTTTGGGTATTTATATAAACTTTTTTCCTTTCCATAATTCATATAGAGTCTTATCATTTTTCTCCTGTGACACCTTATTTAAAATGTAGTTGTCTATAAGTACTTCTTCCCACAAGTTATCTGATAGACCTGAATTTAATAATAAATAATCCATTATTTTTTTAATTGTCCGGCTTTTCACCTTGTCCGACATAGACACGAACAGACGTGAACATCACAATATTTTTAACCGCGAACATTTTATCTATTACAATATAGTAGTAACAGGCCAGTAACTGAAAAATAAAATAAAATTAGAATGGAGAAGTGCTCTGTCTATATTATATTTTACTAGAACATATCAGAATCAGAACCAAGTTAAGAGTCTCAAGAAAACAAAATCAAAAAACTAAAATAGATAGTCTTAAGATTGTAAGAATAAATTCCCAACTCTTTATTTTAGACTCTAAAATTAAAATATAAAATAAAGATGTAACCGAGATTGAGGCTTGTACTTGGTTCAATATCCTTAAGACAATATTTGTCCGGCACTGGTGGTTACAGTTTAATGACGATTAGTCTTCCAGGATACAACGGTTCTTCTTCTTTGGTAGCAGCACTTCACACCGCGTAAACTGGACGAAGCAATGTAGGTAGTCTCTCTCTCTCTTTTTGACTTAATATTTGATGAATGGATTGAGTGTTTGAATTAATCAAACACTTATGCTTTTATAGATGATAAAGAGACAATATAAGGACACACCTTTTCAATAGATTCGTTGAATAGATTCGTACATCTTTCAAATAGATCTGTTAAATAAATTCGTTGCCATAGATTCGTTGTAAGAAAAATGTTATTATTATTATTATTATTATTATTATTATTATTATTATTATTATTATACATTCACTTTTCCAATAGCGGCTATATGGGTTCAATGATTCCGACGGTAGTTTTGCTCCGTCAAACCCAATCAAGGCCACATATACAGTGAGGAGCTATAGCAGACAGCTGCAGCCACCCGAGCTCCATGATTCTGGCACCAATCTTGCTCCATCATAGCCCGATCAAGGCCACGTATACAGGGAATAGCTGTAGCAGACAGTTGTAGCAAGCCGGTGCTCTGTGATTTCAGCGACAGTTTTGCCCCTATTATCACCCGAATACCGGTCGCTATAAGGAAGGCTATAAAGTAGAGGGATATGTGCCCCCTAAAAAAGGGAGGGAAGCAATGCACAGAAATCAGAGAGCAAAGAAACCTAGATCGCAATCTCTAGCGCCAGCGAGCCAGAAATTTGCAATCCCTCTTCGTCAGTCAGATCGTCAACAGAGTAAAGAAGTAAATTGCTCCAACTTCACATTACCCAGCATTAAATTTTGCACTTAAGGCCCTCAACGCTAGGGTTCCTTCTGTAGTTTCTTTCGTTGTAATTTACAAAGTTTAGAATTTAAACAAAGCTTTTAGCTCCTCTTTGCGATGGTAACCACCCTTCTCGTTGGAGGTCGCATCGAGCGGGGACCTACTGCTGCTCGAATCCGTCAACAACAGTAATAAAATTCTTTCATGATATGTAAGAATCATACAGTATGTATTTTGTATCATTAGAATTCTCTGTGTTTATGAGTGGTGGATTGAATTTTAGCAAGGTGGTAGCGAACATATATTTGATGGAATGCCAAAAAGCAGTCAATTTTACGAAAATCTTTTGGAAAACTAAAACTAATTCAGATCCTACAAGCACATACTTGCCAAACTTGAATGAACTTACGATAGCAAGCATTAATTCCTTATGATTTCTTGTGTAATTGTCAGTTTAATTAGTTGACTATGGTATGTGTTTACTTCGAATTTGTTTGGCTTTTGTAATTACTACCAACGGCATAATGATCTCTATACAATATAACAGGTCAAGTTAGAAATGAAACCAAGCCTGCTGTCACATGAAGTGAAAGAAGCTCTCGGTATGCCTGATTATCATATTGTCATAACTTTGAATTTGTTTGGCTTTGAACAATGTAAGCCATATATTATGATAATGGGCTATGGATCACTGCTAGCTCCTACGTCACTGTCAACTTTCTAAAATCTCCAAAATATCTGCACTAGCTATGATATAAAATATGAAGGAATAGTAATAGGTCTGATTTCTTATTGGTTATGGACAACAGATCATGATGTCTCAACAGGACCCATTGACCGAGTAACAATTAATGGGGATCTCCAACCGGCAGCAATCGTCACAACAAGCAGATGAGGCCTTTACACATGGCCGTTAGCAGCTGTTGCTCTCACTGAGTCACTCTCTTTTCTTTGCACTGACAGGACGACATGAGAGAGCTCATCTTGGCTCATACACAGTGCAGTCTCATGGCATTAAATTGGCGAGGATGATTTGTTTGCCCTTATTTTTCATTTAGGATGACATGAGGCCTTTAGTTTGTTTCTCATTTAGATCCTTCTGTTCTAAAAAATGTAAGTGCTTTGGCTGAGTTACTCTTTTCTTTGCACTAATAGGATGACATTTGGGAGGCTCATCTTGGCTCATATACAGTGCAGTCTCATGGCATTAACTTAGCGAAGATGATTGGTTTGTCCTAATTTTTCTTCTAGCATTACTGACCACTTTTCATGTTGTTCATCCTTTAAATTCCACCATTTTGTTAAAGGATATGATGCCTGATTTCAGATACCCAAATAAGAGCTCGATGGTACCATTCTGGTTTGTACCAATAGGTTTCCTTGTACTTGTTTTATATATAGGTTATACAATTATATATGCTTTGTTGTTGTTGTTGCTGTTGTTCTAGACATCTGAAACATATGCAGCAAGTGTTGTTAACTCAGTTTATAGATTTTCCCCTCTCCAATAGTATGTTGCTTAGCATTAATTATCAAAAGTTGGATCGAACTCATAAAATCTTTGTTCCTGTAACTTCATAGTAACTGACACCCAATTGTAACACATTAAAGTGGTGGCATGTGGCACCGGAATACTATTAGATCTGCCACTTTTATCTTGTTAATTATTTGGTTATACCAAAATGTATTTATTTCTCTCTTTTCAAGGGCTTTTCACATGATGCTTTGCAGTCATTAAAAATTCTCTCTATTATTTGATGCCATGTTTCACTTGGATAAGTTTAACTTCTCACTTTTCTCAAAAAAAAAAAAAAAGTTTAACTTCTCACCAGGTAGCACTATAAAGTAGGTCAGAGTCAACTCTTAGTTTTTTGCATATACTAACATCTCGTTGGCTTATCTCATTTTTACCCTGCCATGACAAGTCAATATTGGTTTTTCATTTGTACGTACTACGGAGGACTTTTCATTTTTGTGAGCTTCTGAATTCAGATCCAGTTTTTGTGATATTGTCTTTGATTTCGTGCACATATGTGCGCAAATCAGTGCACATGTTGTTCAAGTCGAAGGAGTGTCCTTACCCAAGTCTAATATCCATTTGACCAAGTTAATCAGTTTAGGTTCGACAACAACGAATTGAATAAGTCTAACACCACCAACCCAGGAGATAAGTAGATCCTACAATGTTGCAACTTTACCCTTTTGTTGCCTGATGGACAACAACGACATTGTTGCAAACTAAAGCCTATTAGTTATAAGTCTTATGTTAGTGTTGTTGCTCTTGTTTTATTCAAAAATCAAGCTCCTCACAATGTTTAGTCCCACATCGGCTGTGACATAGACTTTGATAGAGCATATAATGCTTCACTCTTGTTTCTTCATTAAAGTGTTGTGGGGTAGCCCGTTGGCCACATGCGTGTGCTGCCGTCGTTGCCTGGCCCAGCTTGGTTCGGCGCGTGTAATGGGTGCGGGTACGTGCCCACATATGCGGGCACCGAATGCCGATTCGATTCCTACTTAAATTTTGAACGTTGGACACACCATTAATTTTGTCCAGATACATGATCCTTTCTTCTTCTCTTTTTACACATAAAATCTCTAAGAAAAAACTCTCCCAAATTCTTGTCTTACAAAAATTCTTTTTGTTCTTCACATTCTCGATATGGGCAGAGCTAAGTCAAAGTCAATCTCCCTGAGTTGTATGCGATGACGGGATATCGGTAGAGCGAGGATTTTACCACTATGAGCATTCGGAAAAGTCTGCACATAAATCTAGATTAACTCTTAGGCAAGTGCTACGTGTACGACTTCTCCGGAGGCCGATAACTTTTAATTTTGGTTTATTTTGTTTACAGAAATTTGAAGATGAAGGCAAATATATCCAACAATATAAGAGTTAAATCATATGTTTATTTTACATGTTCTGTTTAAACAAAGTTTGACACATGATATTTCACATGCATTTATACATATTTTGTCAAATTTTCAGTAGAATTTATTCAGTAACATTTTCTTGTATGTTTTTCGACATCATAAGATTACTCAATCTTCTGAATGTTATTTGGCAATATAACTGTATGTTTGCCTCTGCATCAAATCGTTGTATATATATATATATATATTTTAATATAAAAGTTCCTACAAGACATTTATTGTACTCTTCATAAGAATATGACGTTTATTGTTAATATGTTGTTAGGCATTAATCCCTAAACAACTTTATACTATATCTTTGTAAATTTGAGAAGACCATATTCCGAAAAATTTGTTCGCTATTGCTTGCTTAATTATGTATATACTAATATGTTTCATATGATTGAACATCTAGAAATGAATTATATAGTTTGTTCCCCTCTTAGAACAAAATTCTAAATAATGTCTTCAAATACTGAAGATGTCAGATTCCAAATCTGATTCTTGTCATCCTAATACCATATTATTATTTTTCTTCATATATTGGGTTTAAGAAACATAATTGTTAATTTAATTTATTGGTTTCTCAGGATTGAATTTTATGCTTTATTTTGTGTTGAAAGGGTTTAAAGAGAATAGAAGGCCCTTCATATTCCATTTTTGTGTCATGGAAAAGTTTCTTCCCTTTATTTTGTGTCATGGAAAGGGTTTAAAGATAATAGAAGGCCCTTCATTTCCTTTTTTTTAATGTTTATTTATTTTTGTATGAAATAATGATATACTACTACATATCGGGTTTGAAAGAATTCATTACTTTGAGATTGTTAAGGTTATAGAATTATCAATTATTTTGTAGAACATTGTAATTTGCAGACATATGTTAGCAATTATGTCCTAATGCAAATTGGCAACTTTGATGCCAATGATTAAACTATACAAATTTTAATGCAATATTGATGAGGTTTCATATTTATTAGAAACTTTTGTTGACCTTATATGCTGTTACATGTTCTTATAGTATACAAGAACACTTTGTCAACAAAATACTATGACAAATGTCTACTATTTTAAAATATATATATTGTTTATTTAATGAGCTATTCATAATATCCATGTATGTTTTTTCTTAGTGAGATTTTTCTTGTGTGTCATCCATTAATAAAATTTGAATTTGGATACTTAATGTGTAATACCATAGTTGTCCAGTAGAGACATATGCATCCAAATGACACAATAGTTTCTTCTCCTTATTTTTTTTCTTTTCCTTTTTGGAGTATAATATATTTCAAGTTTGATGAATAGGATGTTTCATGTTTTTGATATATGGATAAAATGAATGATTTTGAGAATATTTATACCTTGACAATAACTCAAGCTATTTACTCTTTCAGTCCGTAGTGGTTGGAATCATAAATAATCCTTAGTGAATTTTTCGATTTCATTCACAATATTTGTAAATAGAAGTTAGAAATTACATTCCATATCATCTAGAATAGTTTTCCATTATTTTTACAACGCTAGCACAAAATATTCTATACCATCATCCTTATACTTGTTAGCACAGAACGAACTTGTTTTCCAATTCTAATTAGTTCATTGGAATATCTTAAGCTAATTGTAATATCTTGAGAGTTTTGTCAATTCCAAATCTGTAGCATTTAGCCTTTCCACTATTTCATTTGATTGGTAACAATATGTAGCATGTATCGATTAATTATTTTTGATGATAAACAACTTTGTTCAAATTTGCTATATGAAATTACAACAAATAGAATTTTGCATCTGTATAAATAGAATATGCAAAGGCATTTGACATAACAAAGGGGTTTAGAAAAACCTAAATTCATATGCCCAAATTTGTTCTATTTAATATTTTAAATATTTCCCAAATAGATTAGAAATATTCCATAGAAAATGTATGTAGAGATATATTTTTTGTAGCATCTGATTTAATTGTGTATATTGTTTAACGATTCTATTTAGAATATTGTTCTTAAATATACACAATTTTGGTTGCTAATAATTCTGCTAACATATATAGCAAATCATTGTTTAGCACATACTTTAACACCTGTAATTTTTATGGTGTAACATATAATAAGGCACATGGAGCGAGAAACCCATGTTGCTCTCATTTTGTGTTTGTTACTTTTGCATATCATTGGGATAGTGCAAAGATCATGACACCTATTCTAATTCCATATTTTCTATTCCTGATACATCGAGAGGAATCCTTTTAATTTAATATTATTAACTAGTTAAGTAGCCCGATATCATGGATAATGACATAGAATTTGGTCAGGTCATGATATAAAACTCGATATTACTACACATTAATAACAAAATTTTACATCATTTATTATTAATTATGGATTTTGGCATCTAGAATAAAATTTTGCAAAATCGCCTAAATATAAAAATATTGTTATGTGATTATTTTATATGTAATGTTTAATTTATGAAAAATGATACATGCTGCTATGTAGTATTGTCAAATATTTTCTTTCACTGTATTATGTCACTAAAATATATGTTAGACTTGGGCATACTGATAGGATCTTTATAATTCTTGTTTTCATATTTGCCATAAAAATATTGTTGAATTATTTTAATGTTAAACAATATATATTGGTGTGTCAGAATGAACAAGTAGTGCATCGATTCAAATTATATATTTTTTAATATGCAAACTAATATTTATTTTCTTGAAGACCGAACTGTTAGAGATTTTTATCCTTTTCGGACTTGATCTTTGTAATGTTATTTCTTCATGTCAGAAGCATTAGAAGTTATGACATGTTAGAAAAGGAGCAAACATGCTAAGGCATAAGGTAAGTAATATAAAGTTCTTCGCTTTATTATGATGTTTATAAAATTTTTCTTTTTCCAAATTCATAGACAAAATTGGATGTCGGGGAGTTATAGAACTATCTCAAAACAATGTACAAACTGACATTTATTCTAAAGTGCTATTATTAAGCCGACATCAAGAAGTACAAAATTGCTCTGAACACGTGGAAAGGTAATTTCACATTTACAATTCACATATTCTATTCATTTTGACTACTAAGTTTAGTTGGACAAATATATGAAGTCTGTGTGCCATCATTCTTGATTTCTATATGTAGAATATGGTGATAATGGATAATATTCTTTCCTTGATCAGTTTACATGTTTAGAGCCATGGCTGAAAGATACCGTGTCTTACTTTAAGAGGTGACAGAGTCAGATGATTTTTGACTCACTATCCTAAGGCTTATATTAAATGGATCTGAGGATGCAGAGTATTATTTAGGAGTAATCCAAATATCTAGTCAAACCAAAAGTTCCTAAAGAAATGGACTACAATTGGTTTCACAGAATTTTAAGTATTTTGTGAGTCATTATATGACATTTTCTTCGGATATAAAAACACTAAAGATCACTAAGATCCAGGGTAAGGTTTGACCTGTAGAACAACTTAGATGCTCATAAGTTGATAGGTCCTTGTGACAAACTAGCATAGCTAGAAGTATCAAAGAATTTAAAATAATATATTTAAACATAGTTTGTGCTGAAGTTGAATGGCTCGAATTTCTTACTATGTATATATCAAATAGATCAAGGCTAATTTTACTCGTGCTATGACTTCATGATATATTGAAACTGAATAGATCAAACATCTTATTATGCATATACATGATCTACATATTTTTGTACCTGTTATTTTTATAAATTATGCTAAAGAACTGCTAAAGTATGACCTTAAGAATTCTAAGATGAACATGTATCTGCAGCCGCATTTCAAGACATTAAAAGCGCCTAAACGATAAAAATATGGTTCTTGACTATAAAAGTCATAAAGAACTTTACATTTCTCTTGACGAAGAGTCTATTTTCTTGACGAAGAGTTTGTCTAGAAAATTAATCCTAGAATCATCGAGGGGGTGGGGTTAAGACAATAAGTAAGTCATCAGCAGTGGCAATCCAACCGAGTCTGACTGGAGATCCCAAGAAGCCAGTTTAATGGGTAGGAACATGCTGGACTTGGGTGACTATTATAGAATACTGACCCTGAGATTAAATTCTCTTAGACTAATGCCCAAGAGGATGTACGATGTTGTACATGGATACCCCATTCCTATGGTGACAGTGTTCCGGTGTAATTTGGTTAGTATGAGTTTTAAAACTCTTAATAGGTCTAAGCATTGTTATGTAGAGTTGACTCCAATCACAAACCCTTTGAGGACTTACCTATATGAGAGGTCGTGAAGGCCGCGACTGTAGAACAAGACGATCCTATATTACTCTCATGAATATGAAAAAGTACACATGGCCAATCAAATGTGCCACCTGATAGACCCATGTACCTCTAGCATACTATGTGTTATTTTCTAAATCTGGTTAAAAAGACTGATTCAAGGCATAGTCCATCAGCACTTTTTCAGACAAAAAATAGTCACTAAGTGAGATTCAAGGCTGTAGTCCATCTCATCTATGCATAGTATATAACTGCCCAGATCTTCTCTACTCATATTATTTCCTTATTCGAAACTTGTTTTTTAGGGGGAGTGTTGTTGCTCTTGTTTCGTTCAAAAACCAAGCTCCTTACAAATATTTAGTCCCACATCGGTTGTGACATAGACTTTGATAGAGCATATAATGCTTTACTCTTATTTGCTTCATTAAAGTGTTGTGAGGTAGCCCATCGGCCACGTGCGCGCGCCGCCGTCGCGGCCCGGCTCGACTCGGTTCGATTCGGTTTGGCACGTGTAACAGCTGGTGCGGGTACATGCCCACATCTTTGGGCATCGAATGCCGATTTGATTCCTTCTTTGCGTTCGGGTTAAAATCCTGAAAACTTTTGCTATTCATTGGCCTTTGACCACTTAATTCCTACTTAAATTTTTGAACGTTGGACACCATTAATTTTGTCTAGATACATTGAACCACACTTTTATATGCCTTTATTCAGCATCTATTACGTCCTTGATTTAAGCAATCGGTTATAAAGTTTATGCCTATATAATGAGCCTTTCTTCTCATATATTTACACAGAAAAATCTCTAAGAAAAAACTCTCCAAAATTCTTGTCTTACGAAAATTTCTTTTGTTCTTCACATTCTCGCTATGGGCAAAGCTAAATCAGGGTCAATATTTCAGAGTTGTGTGCGACGATGGGATACCGGTAGAGCAGAGATTTTACCACTAGGAGTATTCAAAAAAGTCTGCACATAGACCCGGATTAACTCTTAGGGTATAGTGCACGACTTCCCCGGAGGCCGGTAACTTTTAATTTTGGTTTATTTTGTTTATAAAATTTTGAAGATAAAGGACAATATACCCAACATCTTCCACCTCCATTACATATTTTATGTTGTCTACCTGTGGAGTTGGCTCCTTGATGCTGCTGCTTCCTTATTTACCTTAGGTAAAATATGATTCCCTAGATATGTTTATATGTTGTAATGCCATAGTTATTATGAGTTATAGTAGACAAATTGAATCCTTGTAGTATTGAACATCAGTATTGTCATTGCTTATGATTTTCAAATCTGTTTGTATTATTACAGAGTTATTTTCTTAACTATTTTTCTTTACTCAATGTAATACCTGGTAACTACACAAGTGGAAGCTGAAAAAGCTCTGTCAATTAAGCGGCAACATATCTGTGATCGATCTAGAAACTCTAGTGTAGGGAGAATGGTTAGAAACTTGGTTAGGTGCTTTTTATTGCTAAGATTGCACCAAAATACTGCCGAGGAGGCCTCTCAATATAGAACTAGGTTGAGAAAATATGCACAATAGTTTTTCAGTAAAATAAAGTAGTCGAGGACTTTATAAGTTGATGGCATTAACATTGGGAATTTTCTCATGTTACAACTATTGAATGTTGCTAGCAGTTCAGCTGGGTTCATTTTCGACACATTTGTTACATTGCGCACATGCATTAATTTATTAGTAATTCCTTCCTAAAAACATACATATAAACATAGTAATAATAGTGTACTCTTAGGTTGCATTAGCCTAAAGCTTTTTTTGTCATGGGTTCTCTCTCTTCTACTAGTTCCTTAGGTAGAAGACATAATAGCGATATCATTCTACTTCAGGGTAATTAGTACTGGGTTCCTGCCTAAAATTTGTATAGCATTTTGGTATGTGATCACGTATCAGGAAACCACATCTACTTAACCACCTTTTACTTCCTTGTATGTTTGTTATAGTTCTTATGTAAAGAATGTCTTCTAGTCTTTTACTTCATATTATTGAATGAAATAGGTCTACATGAGAGCATTATCAGTCGTCATGGGAGCTATTCCATGGGTTATTATGCCAGAGGTAATGGAATATGCTTATTCATAGTTTGGCAAGGTCTAGAACTTGGTCATATTAATATGGATTTATAATCCCTAAATAGAAGTTGTTTACCAAAGGTGAAAGTACTTTTCCTATGTTGTATTAATGACAATCAAAGAAACAAATAACCGGTATACAAGGAGATTGGTCCAAAATAAAAATAGTCAGATAAGAATAATAAAAAAAGTATAACAGAAAGTTATTTGGGTGGAATATAAGAATATAATATATTACACTAATAAGTTTTGAGACTATTGTCTTTATTTTAATCTTCCAGGAAGATTGAGTATGCCAAGTGAGATTTTCGAGAAAATAGCAACTTATGCCCCTTGTTAATCAATTACCTATGATACATCTGTAAGTCTAACTAACATAATAGCTAGACATATTGCACACATGAGACCAAGTTGCTTATTCATCCATGTACATCGTCCCCTTGTGAACTGAAATTATAGGATAAGTTGTTTGTGGATCCCTTTACTGACTAATTTATATTGCAATTTTTGAAACCACTTGTAACTGATAATGTTCAGTGCTAGGGTTGAGCCTCTTGCTTCTAAAGATAAGAAGGCTGATGATGATGATATCACTTCTAGATATTATCTTTTACTAACAGTAATTGTGATTTTCGATGTGTAGGAGACTGGTAAGAAGGATTTTGATGAAGACAACGTTATCACGAAGGATGTTGGTGTATCGATATCAAGAAAAAGTTCAAGAATGGGAAAGGTTTATCCAACTTTTCTACCTAAAGTCCAGTCACAACAAGTACATGTTCAACCAAGAAAATTTTACAACTTTGTAGTATGACAAAGTTTATACTTTTTTGTATAGTTCTTGAACGTTTGTGATGTACTAACTGTATATTTTTCTAATAAAAATAAGATTATTTTGTAAAGTTTTTATTTCTACTATGTTAATATTATGTGTATTTTTTTGGTAAATTGCAAAGAAAAGCATAGAAATATAAAAGAGAATTTCCTTGGCTTTGACCTAAATGATGGATGCAGAACCGTCAGAAAACCCTTTCTTGATGTTAAAAAACCCGTTAAGAAAAGTCAATTTTCTTGTAGCAATCGCAAGCAAGCATTTTCGAGGATCTTCCTTCATCGGCAATAATCTTACAATTCCCGAGAAGCTAAATTCTATTTTCAATGAACCTTCATTGTCAAAATTTTTTATTATTGATAAAAAATATAGTCGTAAAATAAACCGTCTATCAGAAGTAGTATACCCTATAAATATTGATAGTCAGAAATACATTATCGGAAAACAAATTGTTTGTCGTGTTTGTAAACATTGTTGACAACCATTTCATTATTTCCAAAGGCAATGAATCATCAAAAATATCCATTTATCTGATTTTAGAAAGCTTGTTTGCAACAAAGAGAAAACAAATATGATGGTGATCATTTCCTCTCACAAATACCCACCTTTTCGACGGTTTTACCCCAAAAAAACCTTTTATGATGCTTGCATTTTCTAGGGCATATGACGGCAGAATACCGTCGAAAAAAATATTTTCGACAGCACTTTTTGTCAGTTCCGAGTAAATATTGCCTTCAAAAATGAGGATTTTTTTTCTAGTGTCACCACCCCAAAGTTGTATTATCTTTCTAGTATAGTAATTTTCAAGATTCTAATCTTTCTCTCTTTTGCTCCACAAGTTTCTCATTATCGTTTTTGCGATCAAGCTAAGCGTTCGGGGAAGGCTGGGACATGTCTTCGAGTAGGAATCTTGTGCATTGCAAGGGTCAATTGTAGGCAAAAAGACTATGTGACATACTTCTCCTTTCAAAGGTCCTTATCTTTATACGTCCCAGTTCTAAAATACTGTAGAAATGAATAATTGATAATTATTATTGATGGACTACTGCCACTACTTATAGAGGGTCCAACCCCTCTTCATAATAGATCTTCCGATGTGGGACTAAAGTCCCTTATTGGTTCTCAATACTCCCCCTCAAGATGGGCGATAGATATTAATCATCCCCACCTTGTTACATAGCTTTGACAGACTCAATAAACTAAGACCTTCAGTCAGGCAGTTTGCAACTTATTCTTCTGAACGAATATGGTCAATCTTCAGTATCCCTTGTTCCAGCTTCTCCATAATGAATAATCGATCGATCTCGACGTGCTTCATTCTGTCGTGCTGAACTGGATTGTTAGTTATACTTATTGCAGCTTGACTATCGCTCAGAAGATGTAACGGTGCTCCCTTGTCCAGCGTCAACTCTGTCAGCAGTGCTCTCACCAACAACAACTCTGACACTACCAGAGCCATTGCCATGTATTCTGCTTCAGCTGACGACCGTGCTACCACTGATTGTTTCTTGCTTCTTCATGAGACCAGGTTTCCTCCTACAAAAACAAAGTACCCTGTGGTAGACCTTCTGTCGTCTATGCAGCTCGTCCAGTCTATATCACAGTATTCCTTAACATCTATGCGTCCATTCTTCTTGAACCATAGCCCTTTTTTCGGCGTTCCTTTCAGATATTTTAAGATCTGAAACACTGCTTCCATATGACCCGTTCTTGGATCATGCATGTAGCGACTCACTACACTCACCGCAAATGAGATATCAGGGCGAGTGTGCCCCAGATAAATCAATCTCCCTACAAGTCTTTGATACCTATCACAATCAACAGGCTCTCCTGCTTCTGCTCCTAACTTGCACTTCTGGTCAATTGGAGTGACTGCTGCTTTGCATCCCAGCATCCCTGTCTTCTTTAGCAGATCTAGTGCATATTTTCTTTGTGAGAGAACAATTCCTTGTTCGCTGTCACACACCTCGATACCCAGAAAGTACCTCATCGCTCCTAAATCCTTCACCTCAAACTCCTTCACGAGTTTTGACTTTAGCTTAGTGATCTCGACTTCATCATCACCTGTGATTACTATATCGTCCATATATATAGCAAGTGTAGTGATGTGGCCTCTTGCATGTTGAAGAAAGACCGTATAATCTGCATTTGTTTGATGGTATCCCACGCCTATAACAGCCTTTCTGAATCTGTCAAAATAGGCTAGAGGAGATTGCTTGAGCCCGTATAGTGACTTCTTTAGTTTACACATTTTACCATGCGATGTCCCTCTGTCTGATTCTGTCGTGTAGCACCCTGGCGGGGGTTCCATGTACACTTCTTCTCCGTGTAGATCCCGATGTGAAGATCGGGGAAGGAAAAACAAATAAAGTATTTGTTCATTCTAGGCAGTGTAATCTAAGAACAGAGAGGGTACAAATAAAGCATTTAACTTTCGTCTGTCTTCAAAATACACCTTTTTTCTTTTTTCTTTTTTTACAAAAATCTACAATTTCTCAATCAAAACAAAGCAACAAACATCAGATCATGTAGCATCTCAAAAACATAAATATCCAAATAGTAAAACATCGGATTCTTCATCTTGTCGGCCTTATGCGCCTTCGGGGGCTGGTGGAGCCGGGGGGCGCTGCTGAAGCCGGGGGGGGCAACCCGGGGGGGCGCTGCTGGAGCCGGGGGAGGGAAAGGGATTTTTTTTGGAGGGGAGAGGGGTGGATGGTTATGGCTCTGATACCATGTAGAAATAAATAATTGATAATTATTATTGATGGGCTACTGCCACTACTTATAGAGGGTCCAACCCCTCTTCATAATACATCTTCCGATGTGGGACTAAAGTTCCTTATTGGTTCTCAACAAATACATAGGAACTTAGGACGAGACGATGCCAGCTAATGCGATCTGGAATAAGTTCCTAATTTAATAAACTTATCCCATATTTATTATGCTGTAAAAGTGTACTAAACCTACGCTTTTTCAACTATGTATCTGTCCACAATAATGAATGAAATCAAGAATTAACAAGTGTATTAGAGTCGTCATGAAAGTGGTTTGGGGGCTATCGGGGTCGTAGTAAATTGAAAAAGTGGTGATGAAAGAGAGGTAGATTCAGTAGCATGGTTATTTTTGTGCTGACTTGCCGAGGCTTATCGGGGCTGTACAGCTATGTCGAGCTTGTGCAAGACCTGGGGATGCTAGGGGTGTCTTGTTTTGATAGAGAATCCTCGACAAGGACCGTGGGTCTTTGGGAAGTCAGCCAAAAACCAACAACAAGCACCAATGGCAGCAGCTAGGTAGCGGCAATGAGGGGCTAGTGCTCTCGGGTTGGGGTGGTCTTGGCCAGCCCTAGAGTTTATGCAAGGGTGAGTTATGAGGAAAAGGGAGAGGAGAATAATATATGGCTGCATAATGATAGATTTAGTTGATGTATTAAGAGTTAATGCACTCCATATTGGAGAGAAAGATTGAGGGAAGATTTAGTCACTTTCCTAATTTGTCACCCTTCCACTATATTCCACCTTTGTTCTCAATATTGATGGATGGTAGTATTTGTTAAATACTAATTAGGGATGGTCAAACCAAGTTCTAGTTGGGTTGGTTTCAAGTCGGTGCAGACTAGATTGGGCTAGCTCGATCCCGAGGTCTAGAAAATGGGTCATTTATGACTTTTGTGTGTAGGTAAAAAATGGGGATTCAATTAAGTGAGACACAAGTGTCATTGATGTTGTAGGATTAGTGTAGGTTATGACCCTGCATTGGGTTGGAGAAATCGAGTTTAAGTTGTGCCTCCAATTTCAGTCGGAATGGTCATCATGCACATGGTAGGGGCTAGAAATTGAATTTTTTGCTTGAATGTTGTGCGATTAAAATAGAGCACAAGGAGATGTGTTTGAGTGGGACATGAATGTCATGAGTGTAGGTGGGCTTGTCTAGGTCATGCATGTGAAGTTTTTTTAGGAGAAAATAGCTAATGTTGTGCTCTTAAACTCAAGGCTACTAAAATATATATTTAATGGCCATAAAAGAAAGTAGAAATTTAGTCTTTAATTAAATATCCCAAATTAGCCAAACCAAATCCTAATTCTTTACTAACCATAATAATAAATTTTAGAGGGCTTAGAATCTACCCACCTTAGAGAATTTCGTCATCGAAATTATAATAAAGCATGGTGTAAAGGAAACTTGTCATATAGGATTTCTAGAGGACGCTAATACAAATGGGATCTAAGTTGTCATAAACTACTAAGAGTTAAGGTACACTCAGTTCAAGACACTACTCAACTTGCATTAATTCATCAGAGAAACTATGGTCATGATCCAAGTTAGGATTTCTGGAAGGTTTTTTTATATTTTATTTTCTAAAAAAGAATACAAATTATTTGGGTACTATATACTGTAACCGAGGACTCTCTAAAGAAACTTAGATACTATCATGGTGTTATTTCGCAATAACTTTATAAGAAACATTATTACTAATTTAACACTACTCCTATATAGGCCAGGTCTTCAATAAGATAGAAGAATTTGACTTGATTGGATATAATTGGGGTGAGGTGGTATTTAGTTTCAATCATCGTATGGCAGTGATGACGAAGAGTTCATGATCGAAGAAATCATGAAAGGAGTAGTTTGCAATATCATAATAAAGAAAAGTTTGATAAGTTCAATGAGTAATTTCACATGAGTGGATTTTATAAATAAGGCTCGATTACTTGAAGGAATAAGATCTTCTCTTATTGCAGAATTAGAATGATTTGTACTACCAAATCACGAAGCTGTAATTTACGAATGTAGGATAGGTAATCAAAAAAATGGAAGGATAGTGACACGGTCTATACCTAAATACCACTTCTGGTTACTAGAGTAATCTTAGGTTCATAATAATCAAACTGGCTTAAGAAATCGTACCACAAACATACTATGGTATAGCCTATCTATCAAGATTTCCTAGGATAACATTTGGATCCTAAGAATAAGACTAGCAAAACTTAAGCCAGAATTTACTTATATCTCCTTAAAATCCATCTACTTTTTCTTCCACTAATTCACACCATTATATGGCATAGCTTCTAACAATAGGGTGTCAAAATGTTGAGAATATAATCCGCCAAAGTCTTTAACCGTCCTCGATCTTTGAAATCATTTAATTTTTGACTTTATCCTCCGTTCATAAGACAACTTCATCTCCAAATGTTTTACTATCCATCATTTACAACTCAAACCTTATATTCTATTTATCAATCTATTTAAGGGTGCTTTACTTCTATTTCACTCCCACATATTTATCTTGAAATTTTGTTTCTTTTTTCTCATGACATTGGTTTCTGAATGCCATAATCTTGATCATGAGCCTCTCAATAATCTATGATACTGGCTTTATATTGCGTCATCAACACATTTGTATGGCATAACGACTTCATAACATTACCTTTATATATCATAAAACTCGTATCATTTATTTCCTAGAACTATCCTCTCATTCTTTAGTCTCAAAATTTTTAAGGTTGAATTTACAGCCATACAACTCTCTTAAGCCATACACTCCCTGTAATCTTTGTTACGTAATCATAGATAATCCCTATTGCAATCTTATCTCAATTTACGATACTTCTTAATTTTTATATTTCTTAAAGTAACACTTTCTGCAATGTCCTTCGTGTTCAACCCTAAATGTTATACTGCACCTATGATCCTTCCCTCTTTATAGACACTACATGCACTTTAATCCAAACACAATAGTTCTAATTACAATTCCTCTGGGATTCGTAACTAACTTGTATCAATGAACGGTTACTAGTCTACTTAAGGTTAGATTTTTTTAATGCTACTCTCAAGTCCTTGGCTATGTCTAACCATAGTAGATAGGAAAATCATAATCAATCCTTGAACTCTATACTATACTCTTATAAATGATATTTTAATCTCCACAGCAGTACGATTAATGATTTACCCTTTCTAACTATAAGCAAGCTATACCATACTTACAAGTATGCCTAACCATTTTACACCCATCTACTAAGTAAAGATTGAGGCCGGATTAAACAGATATTCAGATCTAATATCCTCTATCATAATTTAAACATACTGGTCAATCTTCTAATCCGGTTTCTAATAGTTCATTTCAAGGCTGGTCTCGATAAATATATAGATGTTTGTTTAGTCTAACTCAGACCTATCCACTATATCTAATATTCCTAGATGTCCACTATGGTACATTATGTAATCGCATATCATTCTAGTATTATCATTCGATAATAATCCTTCTAGTGGAGGTCCTTTAGGCTACTTTCCATGATAATTTTATTCTCCAACATATCTACTATATCTTTCCAAAACTACAAAAAAAGAGTTATAACCATCAAGGGACATCATGCTTCATCAAATTATTTTATCCTCACGAGATCTTCGAGCTCTATTTTAGGTTGGCACTTCTATACTGAACTGTAACTCAATCTAAAATCTAACTGTGCCTTTCTCCAAGTCGCATTCCTACTTACTTTAACCTTTATGATTGAGGAATTTATCTTATTCTCCAACCCATGTGAACCGTGTACACTCTATTCAAAATTCTATCTGGCTTAGAAAAAGGGTAGCGTGGTCTAATCTAATGATCCTCGGGACTCCTATTATGGTTATGTCTCATATTGTACTATATTCCATCTTATCATCTTGGAGGAGTATCTATAAAATTCCTACCCACCTTAGCTAATTACCTAGTCCCGTCAAGCATGGATTCCTATATCCTTCCAGTAATATTTTTCTACTATAGTGTGATGTTATGATCTTATGCATGCTTATGTCTGATCATCAAGTCAAGTCCATCGAATCATTCTATTCTCAATTCATATCTTCTAAAGGACTTTCGTAAAGATGGTCGTATTTTGGGTTAGGAGCTATGTCTAATCTCAAAGTTCAACTGTATATTCTCTCAATCGAAGTTTTAGTCATTCTTGTCATGACAAAAAATTCTATCTTATCTTTCTAACAATTCTTTATGAATACGTAAATTTTCTAATCCAACTCTGCCTTTTAAGCAAGTGGTAGGAATGTCCACCATTGATTAAAAGAGATCTGCCTACCAAAGCTAAACCTTTATATAAAATAGGGATGCCCTCTTTACCTAATCAGTCTTTCTATTATAGGCATCTATCCAACCCTTATCGCCTTAGATATTTACCCATTAAAATATTTTATCCACCTTACTCTTATCTTACGATAAAATATAATTGAAATGGTTCATCAGGCACATATGTTCATCCTTCTGAAATAGGAGAAGACGAGAATCCATAATAAGGAGTTTAAGAAAGGTATAATCGATTACAAATACAAGGTTCAAGGATGATAATAGAATTCAAAGGAATTTCAATAGCAATTGTGGAATGAGATTCTAATATACTATCTTATCGCTGGTTAGTTCGGTGCAATAATGCAACTGAAAAGATATGATCTCGACCTGCATAGGCTATAACAAAAAAATGTCACGCCCCAGTTCCAAAATACATAAAAACTAAAGACAATGCCAGCTGATACGATCTGGAATAAGTTTCCAACTTAATGGACTTACCCCAGATGTACTATATTGTAAAAGTGTACTAAACCTAGTATACTAAACCTATGGAGTTAATGCACTCCATATTGGAGAGAAAGATTTAGGTAAGATTTAGTCACTTTTTTACTTTGTCACCCTTCCACTATATGCCACCTTTGTTCTCAATATTGATGGATGGTAGGATTTGTTAAATACTAATTAGGGATGATCAAACCAAGCTTAATCAACCTGGGATAGGCTCTACCACTTCTAGTTGGGTTGGTTTCAAGTTAGTGCAGACTGGTTTGGCTAGTTCGATCATGAGGTCTAGAAAATGGGTCTTTTATGAGTTTTGTGTATAGGTAACAAATGGGGATTCAATTGAGTGGGACACAAGTGTCATGGGTGTTGTAGGATTAGTGTAGGTCATGACCCTGCATTGGGTTGGAGAAATCGAGTTGAAGTTGTCCCTCCAATTTCAATCGGAATGGTCATCATACGCATGGTAGGGGCTAGAAACTAGATTTTTTTGCTTGAATGTTGTGCGATTAATAGTTTTGGATCTTCCAAAATTTCCAAGGCATTGACATTTATCTATGATTCGGACAATTGATACTAAAATTAATCTATTAATGAGTTCAAAATTTTCTAATTAAATTATAGATTAAGAAAGGTTACCTCGAGATGATTCCAACAAAAAAATTGGAAGCAATTTGGACATCAGAACTAGGCTATATGGCCCCGCAAAGTCGCGATAGATACTAAACAATGTTATTTTTGGGGCAAATTCTAAGGATGTTTTGGACAGGAAAGAGAGGGAATTCTTGGTTGTTCAGAAGGGAAAAGGAAAATGAAGGGATGATTAGGTTTATATATAGGAAAACCAATTTCTATTAGAATTTAGAAAAGTAATTTTTTTAACGTTTGTAAGGGGTATAATACACTTTTTGGATGTAATAAGTACTTAAGTAATCCAATAAGTGAAAAAAATTCACTTATGAATTTCGAGCCATTGATAAGTGAAAATCACTTATAAGTGCGAAAAACGAATGCACTTATTGGGGCCAAATTCACTTATAAGTTGCCCCACATAGAATATCTGGAATTCACTTATAACTGAAAAATGGGAACACCCCGTTAGTCCGGAAAATGGGTGAATGTGAGTGAGAGAAAAGTATTTAATTGTTGTTGTTTGTTATCTAACTATTACCAATTTGTGTTTCGGTTAGCGATCTTCTATTTCTTAGAAATCTCCTTCAGATATTAAAACCACGAGTTTTTTATAAACATTTTGTACAACAATTCTAAAAGATTAGACATTAATAACATCAAAGACTTCTCTCATTCTTCTCTCTTAGAATTTACTAGTCAATTCTTGATTACAACATGTTATCAACACCAAGCTTTACCACTCGAAGATCATGAATCATTCGATCATCCTTACCATTGCTAATAAGTATAATTTTTTATGATCTAATATTTTTTGTTTTATTCTTCGTAACATGACGAAGAAAGGTTTATCCCTATAAATAGATGTTCCTTTTACCTCTATGATTTTCAGCCTAACGACCATAAGTGGCTTTTATTTTTTTTCAGATCCTCGAATCTATTAGCTCCTATTGGCTTCCTAAACTGTTAAGATCGTTGGATCTATCAACTCGCAAATTTCTAAAGTATTGAGATCTATTATGTATCAGTCATAAATGGCTCTCTAAATTGTTAAGATCCTTTCATCTTTCATCCAAAAATGAATCTCTATATCTTTAGATCCTTTTTATCTTAGCATCAACATTTTTGATGCTACAAAAATGGTTGGAGGCATGCCATCCTCCATTATATGTGTCATTAACAGTCAAATTGGCAACAATCCAGCCTTGTTTTATGTCACGCGAACAATAGGAATAACATCACCAGAAGCGACGCTAAAAGCATAGCCAAAAGCGACGTAAAACATCACTAACTGTGACACGAAGCATTGCCAGACGCAGTACTAAAACATGCTAAACAACAAGCATAACTTCGTCAGAAACGAAGTTTGAAGACCAGGATATAAGAAGGCAAAAGTTAGCTAGCCAAAAGACATAGCTACACCACACTAGTTTCACTAAGAAACTCAAAAAATGACTAGGACATTAGCCTCGTTGAATGGTACAGCTCTGCTACACCATAGTGTCAGCTGAAGTAAAGACCCTAGCTCTGTCATATGGCATAACTCAGTTGAATGGAACAACCTAGCCCTGTAGTATCTAGCCCTATGGCTAACAGTTTGTTTACTAGACTTGGTGCTAAAGTCCCATGGAGTATTAGCCTTGGGGAGCCGTAAATCATTATCCCTACGGAGGATTAGCTTTCTGAGACTAGCCTCGTGGAGCCTAACCTTACTACTAGCAGTTTTTCTAAAGCACAACTTGACACTAAGGCATAGTCAGCTGCTAGTTTTGGCTTATAGGTCTAGCTTCACAAAGCCTACCCCCATTGCCAAATTTTATGTAGAGGCCTATTCTCGCGAAGCGAAGCTCCACTGCCAAGATATTTCCAGAAAAAATATTGATGGTGGCATAGCCACACCATAAAAACCCTATAGTGGCTTAGAATTTTACTAGAAGAAAAAAATATGGTTAAGGCTAGCCTTCTTGCCACTACAAAATTATTATAAAATTATGATCGATCTGGCGACAAATTTGAGTTAGTAGCCACTCCAACGACAGACTAACAACTGATAATTAACGACTTAAGGATTTAGCTCAACAAATACTCCATTGCAATCACATCTAAAAGTGTCACAACCCGTACCCGTATGATCGGGCACGGGTACGTGGGTATGTCCAGCCTACGCCGCAGCATCGGCGATAGACGTTGTCTAGGTCAATAATATTGTCTAACCACCTCACAAAATAGTATATAAAATCTGTCAATGATATCTCAACTCCATACGAGGGACAAGATGATAATATAATATGATAATCAATACTCAATCGCAATATCTATAAGGAAGGAATGACATGATATCAAATAAGGAAAAAAGTTACAGATCTCCAACTTGAATAGACACAACAAAATAACCAAGTCTATGAGCTAGCAACAAATCACAATAAGCCCAAATATCAATAACAACTCAAATGTCTAAGCTAGAGACAGATCAAATATAATAAGAATATACTAACTAAATGTCTACTATACTAGTTAAGCCTCCTCAACAGCTGGCATTGTTCCTCCTGTACTACGGTGCTATCTCAGCTAGCTCTCCAACATATGATCAATAATACGTAGGACACCAGTCCTCTAAATAATCACCTGAAAAAATATCCAATCAGGATTGGAGTGAAGCACACCTTTAATAATAGTTCCAATAAATGATATAGACTATGTAACAGTAAATAGAAAAAATACAAAAAAATAGAACATGTACAAAAATATAATAAGATATGAGAAATGCTGTAAGTAAATACAAGAGAAAGAAATATCATGTATATGAATCAAGAATAAACTATCTATATGAGTGAGCACTAGTTTCAACATATGATCGACTTGGAAACTTGCACAAGAATAAAGTTCAGGTTAATCATACGTGCGGTGCATGATCAACACCCACAAGAAACAAGACATGTACAAGGAGGGTATGATCACATATCTACACTAATACTCTCCACCTCCGACTGGTATAGTGGATCCAACCATGGTACCTTATGACACGAAATTCTATGAGAAGGTAGCTAATCTCCTCCAGAATCAATGTCCATGCAAGTATAAGGATAACAAGGCTTGCATAAGGTACACCAAAATAATCAAAGAATAATATTATCACGAGATCAGGCAATACTAATCCGTGTAACCATGTGTCAAGAAATCAATGATATCTATACTAGATACAAGAACCATAGAAGATATCATAAATGAAAAATTATCAGAAAATGTACTTGCCTAAGGTTCGAAGCAATGGCTATCAAATAGTGTCTGAACTGGAGTCCAAGTGACATATATATGATGTATCAAGATCAAATAGTATTTTAAAGTCAACAATATATTTAATAAACTCAAAAATAGGTTTTTAGGTCAAAATTATGTCATAATAGTTAAACTAGATCAAATCTTGGTTAACACAGTCAAACTAGGTCATTTCCTAAAGTTATACTCGGTCTTAACAAGTCACTATTTGGTTTTTAGGTGCTAACTAGGTCAAACTAGTCAATACTAGTTAATACTTTGTCAATACTAGATTTCTAGGCTATACTAATAAGTTTCTAGCATATATTACACTAATATATACTTCTACCTATAATTTCTAGTAATACATTGGCCTATAGTTATTTACTTTATTCTGTATCATGATATCTTAATCCATATCACATATTTACCTAATATCTTAGTCTGTATCTCAAATATTTTAACTATTAGTCAATACCTTAGTTCTAGGATCAATATCTTGGCTAAATTAGGTTTTCTAGTCCATACTAGTCAATACCTTGCTAATATCCAAGTTATAATAGCTATTACTATCAATACTAGCTAATAATAACTAATACTAGCTAATATCCATACTATATATCATAATATATATATAGACTCTAATATAACACTAACTCATATTATCTTAGTCTATATATTCATTACCTAGTTATTACCTTAATATTATCTCATTACCTTAACCAATACCTTAACATATTATTCCGTATTCTAGTTTCTAGACTAATACCTTAGCTAATACCATTGTCTTGACCAATACCCAATACCCTAACTCATATCTTGATACATAATCCATTACCCAAGCTAAACACTTCCTTTACCATGGTATCTTAATCCAATATCCAATATCATAACCTTACCTTAGTATCCTAGTATTACCTTATACTAGTTATAATATTTTGGTATCTTGGTATTTTAAATACTTTGATACACCCTAGAATACTACACTCTAATTTATCCTACACATATCCTACTTGTTTGCATATGGTACCATGGTACCACATTAAGTATCGTATGATACCAACCTCCAAGATGCTAACCCATGACCATAATCTACAATTACCTTACATCCAAGATACTCATCCTACTCTTAGCACTTGACATCTTGATATTATCCATTACCTAGTTCTAATACCCAATTATCTTAGTATCTTGACCAATACTTTATTCTTCTAGATACTTACACAACAAACTCTAATACTATACTTGATAACAAATATGATATCTTACTCAAGTCCCAATACTCATTTACCCTCACTTATGATACTTGAGTGTCATGATACCAATATCCTCATGGTAACCAAGTATCACACCAGTACCTTGTCCTAAACTCTAATACCTTCACAGAGTATATATCTATACTTGGCTCACTTGATAACCACTTGTATCAACACTAACACATATTACTTAACAATAATATATATATACTGTGTGAAGGTATTAGAGTTTGGGATAAGTGGCTCCTATATCTTCATCCTCAAACTCTCTTTTGTCTATCCTCCTCTCTCTCTCCTTACCGAGGCACAAGTAAGTTTGTAGGTTGGTCTCTCTCTCTCTCTCTCTCTCTCCATATCACACAAATAAGGTTTTTCTCTCTCCAAAGTTTACTTAGAATTATTAATAATATGTTTCTTTTAAATAATACATGCAAAGTAAGAACTGAGCTAATGGTTTCCTTTGAACAATTTATTTCGTCATACATGCCGGCCATGAGCCGCTGCTATATAAGTTATGTTGTAAACAAAGTTGCCTTGCAACAAATTTATTTTTCCTTTAGAAAAATCTTTTCGAGTAATTTCACATGCCGCAAAATTCTCTGGAAGTCAATCTAAGTCAAACTAGGTCAAACTGGGTCAAAGGTTGAATTACAGTTGACTTTTGGTCAACTCTGGTTAACTCTGGTCAACTCTAAGTCAAACTAGGCTAATGTTGACCAACTGTTAACTTTCAGTCAACTGGTCAACTCTGGTTTGGTTTCGGTCAATTCTAGTCACTTTTAGGCTAAGTTTGACTTTCGGTTGACTTTTGTTGACTTTTGGTCAAAATGGTCAACCGAAGTCAAAACTAGTTTAGGAGCACTATTTCTGACCATTACCAACCAAGGGAACCAAATTTCACTTATATCTTAAACCCTAAATCACATACCTTAGCTATAGGTAAATACTTTAACTTAGAAATAGGGTAAATCCTATTTACCCTAAGATACCATAGTGGTATCACGAGATACCTCAACTCTAACTATAGACTAATATCTAATACTATTTCTAACTAGCTTACAACACCATACTAACATTTATCCTTCTAACATATCACTAACATATACCATATCTTACCTTACCCTTGCTAACATGTTACCGTAATACCAAAATACTAACATAGAACTTAACATCACTAACAAGGGGTTAAGGGGCTGAATTTGTATGGATTAATGAATGTGGAAGGAAGGGCTAAATGCATATATGGGTGAATGGGTGAATGATGAATGTAGAATGAATGGATAGGTGAATGTGTGTTTGTGGATGGAATATGTGAATGAATGTTGAATGGAATATGATGAATGATATATGGGACTGAATATATGTTGTATGAATGAGTGTATGGAAGGATGAAATGAAAGAATGGATGAAATGGATGGATATGCACTGATGGATAAAGGGGATGGCTGAATTGAATAGGACTGAATTTGAGTGTGGAAGAATGGATGATAGGATGGTGGAATGAATGTTGAATGAATGGATTAATGAATGGATTATTGAATGGATGAATGAATGCATAAATGATTGAATGCATTAGTGAATGGAGGAAAGATTGTATTGGTAAATGAATGCATATGAGTGAATTGATGGAGGGGTGAATGGATGGATGGAAGAGAATATGGATGGCTGGTAAGGGGCTGTTCCCCCCCCCCCCCCCCCCCAGCTGCTACAAAGCAGCTGCTGCTACTGTTGTGCTATACTGCTGCTGCTGCATATGCACTGCTACTGTTGGTTGCATATTGCTGCTACTGCTGGTTGCTCCTATGGCTACTGTTGTTGTTCCTATAGCTGTGAACAGTAGTCCCTAACCCCCCTCCATTCCTTCATTCCTCGATCACTCTCTCTATCACTTTATACTTCTCTCCATATCCCTTTCTATAGCTACACATATATATAAATATACATGCACACTCCATAAATATATATTAGACTCACACACACATGAACATATATATCTAGATACATAGATATAGACACACAAACACCAATATATATATATTGACACACAATATATATATATATATATATATATATATATATATATATATATATATATATATATATATATATATATATATATATATATATATATATATATATATATATATATATATATATATATATATATATTCTCATTGTTATATATATACATATAGAGAGACACATATACACAACCCTAATATATATAACAATGAGAATATATATATACATATTAGGGTTGTGTATATGTGTCTCTCTATATGTATATATAACAATGAGAATATATATATATATATATATATATATATATATATATATATATATATATATATATATATATATATAATATGATACATTTAGATACCATGAAGAACAACATTCTAGCAAATCTAAAATCTAAGATTAAATCACATATAAATCATTCACACAAAATATCAATCACTAGGTGTGTCCAAAATTGGGGGTTTTCCACTAGGACACAAAACACAATATGGACACATCCTAATGACCTCCAAATGGATACGAAATGGACACAAATGGAGATACAACCATGGGGGTCATTCCTATGGGTTCAAATAGTCCTAAATGCATGTAGAAATAAAATAGAATAGAGATTATACCTTCCGGTTGATCAAATCTAAGGAAACTCCTTCCGATACGACACTGATACGAAGAGACCTCCAAATGGACACGAACAAGTTCCAAAACTTTCCAAAGCTAGATAGCTCCTCCTCTTGATGAAAATAGAGAAGAAAAGGAAGGGATTGATGAAGAAATGGATTGATTTGAGGTGAAAATGAATGGAGACTCCTCTCTAATTTTTGGGGAAGAACAAGAGAGAGAAAATTGTGTGGATAATAACAAAGGATGTGACTCACCCCTCCCCTCTATGTGGCCGGCCAAGAAAGGGGCAAGGTGGCCCTATTAGCTAATGACTAAAACACCCCCATTTGTCTTATTGATTAATATTAGGAATAGGTTTTAGGTTGAGGCTAAATTAGTCTAGTTTTGTGTCTCTAATAAAACCAAACCTATTCATGAATAATTAGTCTAACACACTAACTAAAATATTGTCATGTGGGCCATGCCTAACTAATGAGTGGGTCCCACTAGAGTCAAAGCTATCCCGGGTCCCCGATTCAAGTCGGATTGAGTTAAAATTCGAACCCGACTCAAATAACCCAAAAATAATATCATAAATAATAAAATAATTTCAAAAATATTCTAAAATAAAAAATGACCAAAATACCCCTGTTCTTGAAAACTTAGGGTGATAAGGGGACAGCACGAGCTCGTGCAGTGTCTCGTACAGCGTACGACCGTTTTTGACACGAATACGACACGAATTTGTGTTCAGACCTAGGGAGAATGAAAACATACATATAGATCTACATTTTTGTTTAAATAGTTTTCAAAAATATGAATAAAAAGTTCTTTGTGGCATTTCAACAAACACATACATAGACAAATTGATACGTGTCCGATACGGACACAAAATGGACACGATTTCCTACCAAACTTGAGGAACATCTAGGGGACACCTAGATCTACACACCCATACAAAGAAATCAGAATAAAAACATAATTTAGAGGGTTTACCTATAGTGTGTCAAATGGCAAGAAAAGCCCCAAATCGAATGGTTTCCCTTGCTAGCCAAACTCTCCATATTATTCAAAAGCTGAGATTTCTCTCCATAATCAGAAAATAGAGGAGTATTAGACTCTAATGCAAGAAATTAGAGTCAAAAAGGAATTAAAATAGAAAAGTTAGGGATTGGGGAAGAATGGCAATACCTTTCCTTTTCCAAGTGTTGTTTCAATACAAAAGAGGCAAGAACCAAAGGAAAAGAGATTTTAGAGGGTGGGGATCCCTATGTGGCTGGTCATAAAAGGATAAAATTAGGGTTAGGGTTATGACTAATAGGCTTGGGCCAAGTTTTAATGGTAAAGAAAATAACTCCTTAAGTAAAAAGTCCATGAACCTAATCATTTATTCTCCTATATGAACTTGGTTCTAAATGACTTAACTTGGGTTGACTTAAGTTAGACTAGGGTCCCACCATGCTATTCAAGTCACCATAGCTAGAGTCAACATCTAGGTTAGTCTCTTAAGTCACAACTAGAAAAAGTCAAAATTAACAACCATCGATCCAATAATTAATCAAATAATTTCAATAAGTCAAAATGACCAAATTATCCCTAGGATGAAAATGATAAATAAATATCCCAATCACATGGTTAGGCTCTAGGTCAGACAGTCTATAGGGTTTCACTAGCAGCACAGCAAAATCACAAGTCGTGATTTTTAAATAGTTTAAAAATGATTAAAAATCACCAAAACTCATATTACGATTTAAATATCATAAATAAAAAAATTAAATCACAAATTTCAAAATTACCCTCATTTAGAAAATTGGATGTTACAATTGATGTAGCAGGACTTGTCGAATACCTTGCTTTCTTTAGAAACCCATGGGTTGATGGCTAAGGGATCTATTTTAGAAGCCTTGATTGATTCCTGATATCAGTAAACAATTGTCTACTGATGAATATTTTAGACAAATTGTTACTGATGAAAGGATACCAGTAAAGACTGGTAGTCGATATTATTCTGAAATCTACAGGGTGTAGTTAGATGTTGCAATCCTTTTATAAACTTGAGAACTTGTTTTATATAGATGATGATAGTTTAGGGGCCTACTGATAGATAGGGTATTGGTAAATCAATTTAGGTTTGCCATCAAGTTTGGAGGACCACAGTCTATTTGTTGGAAAATCTTAATTCTTGTTTTACAAACCTTTCTTTTGAACACATATCAGCAGCAAGTACATGAGTACATTGTTAAGGAACCTGCAGTATTGGTTCCTCAGAATGCAGGTGAGGTTTTTCCATTTACTTTAAACTGAGCTTATAGGTCTTAGTTGCTTAGGAAGGCTACAGGTTATGAACTGATAAGGGGATTATAGCATGGCTGATTTTGTTACTACCAATCTTTTGACTTAAACCTAATATCAGGGCATATTTATTGTTAGTTAAGGGACTGATTGTATGCTCTGATTCAGAACTGAACTATATCAGTGTCTCAGCTGAGACTGGCTTGTATCAGCCTAACTTTGACTGGTATATATCAGTCCTGTGCAGGACAGACCCTTGAGGATTGATCTAAGACTGTTTCAAGTAATAATAAATTTAGAAATGGACACCTAGGTATGTTGGCTGGACTAATTCATGATACCAGTAGGAAATTGTCTACTGATATTGATTTAGATAATTTGCTATTGGACAGTGACATTAGGGAATGCCTTTAAGGATAAACCTGAGATTGGAGGATCCATCATATCCTTTGAATCAGTTGTCTTCTTTAGACACCATTTGTCTAGTGTTATTTTAAGTTTTACTCTATGAATGATTTAGTATTTCAATTAAAAGTATTAAAGGTAAATGAATTATTATAGATTATTACATTCAGTTATGCCTTTTTAGTCCTATTCTTTAGTTGGATAAATTGGACTATTTTCTTAGCTAAGTAGTTCCAATAGCTAGATGGATATGTTACAAACCAATACATAGATACCTGTTAGAATAAAATATAGTTAACATTCGTGTTACTTTATAAATTAAGCTTGGTTAATGAATGAAAATCACTAATTAGGATTGTTAGATATTAATCAACTTGTAATTATAAATAGGAGGATATCCAACTGTACATCCTATACTTGATCACCCTGAGCAAGGTAAGTATACTCCTCGGACTTGTCCATTTCTTCATGTCTTGTATATTCATTCTTGTATCTTCTGGTTGACATGATATTTCACGAGATTGTCTGGTATCTGGTTCCTTGAGTTTACTTGTGTCTGGGAGGGAAAATACTACAGATGCGTGATCAAACCTGAGTTACTATTCATGTGAATAGCTTAGGCCCCGCATCGTGCATGCGGGACCAAAGCCGTACCATTTCATGTTCCCTAAATCTACCCAAGCCGTGTTGCCCAATTATTGTATCAGGTTTTTGAATATGGTTAATATGTTAAGTTTAGCATTTCATTATCACTAATCTTCATACTATCGCTATAGAATTTCTACTTATACTTATACCTTTGGTTATATATGACTATTGGTTTATATTTTAGTGATATGAGCTTATCTATCTTAAATTTAATCGGGTTGCCAATATCAAAACTATGTTTTTGATTTTGGTTATTCAATTAAATTTAATCATTATGATATTACTAACATTTATGTTATCACCTTAGCACTTATACTTAAACTCAGCATTGTCCTAATGTGCATTAAACTTATCATTCTTGCTACTATGTATATTGCTTTGTTCGTCTAATATATACATACAGAAAAGCAATAAGCAAGATCAATGTAGACATTTGCAATGAAAAATGATGGTGGGCCAAAGACGACAGATCCCACAAGATATCTCTGAACCACCCGACGAAATCTCCGGAGCCACGCACTCGGGGGTTCCGCTGTCCGGTCAGCGGACGGGGGTCGAAGGGAAGCGCCCCAAGTCAGGGGTTCGGGGGCGAAGCCTCCGAAAGGTATTCAGTTTTTACAAACTGGATATCTTTGGACAGCTGCCGCCAAGGAAAAAAGCCAACATCTATCAAGGAAAGAAGCCATGCCATGCCATCATCATTTCAAGACTCTGAAGAAGCCTGCACCTGCTACAGTATTTCTGGAGTCTGTAATGAGTCTTAAGAATATTTGTAAACACAAGAAATGGATGGTAAAATCGAAAGCTAGGGTAGAAATTAGCCCATGATCATTTTCGGATGAAAACCGGCATACCGACGGTATACCGGTCCATACCGACGGTATACCATTTTGTTCACAGAAAGTTTCTGTCTACAAAATCGGCATACCGACGGCATACCGGTTCATACCGACGGTATACTGGTTTAGTAACGTTGAAATTCCAACGGTCGAAAATTCGAGCAATTAATGATCCCAACGACTATATTTCTAGCCGTTGTATTCCAGACCGGTATACTGCCGGTATGCCGGTTCGCAGACTGAAAAGTTTCCTTGAGCTCTTTTTAATGCTTCAGTTATAAATAGCCTTGAACCCCTTCATTCAAGGTTGATGCTTTAAGCCTAAAAATTTCAAAACCACCAAAGCCTATCCATAAACAACTCTACAAAGCTTTCATTTGCCATCCACAAATTGTGTTAGAGTTATTGAGTTAAAAAGTGAGATCTTTATCTTATTGTATAAGGATATCAAAATCTATTGTGAAAGGTTTAAGTTGGAGAGTCTTCGTATCCAAACTCTCGGTTGAAATTGGAGAGTCTTCGTATCCAAACTCTCGGTTGAAGTTGGAGAGTCTTCGAATCCAAACTCTCGGTTGAAGTCGGAGAGGCCTTCGGATTAAAGCTCTCGTGTAAGAAGTTGGCGAGTTCTTCGAATCCAAACTCATGTGTAACTATTTACTCAAATAGTGGATTAAAGTCGGAGAGAGTTCCGGGACTGGAGTGCCTCTTGGGAGGATACTAGGATATATCGTGTGTCGGTATTGTTATTGCTTCTTCTCTTGCACTTATATTTTTAATATTTTTAAATTGCCCATTAGCTTGTGCTAAGTGCTTGATTAGTTAGCTTGACCCTATTCACCCCCCTCTAGGGTTACCTACAATTGGTATCAGAGCAAGGACTTTATTGTTAGGCTTAACATCCTTAGAGTAGATCCTTGTTATTTTTCTATGGCATTGTATTCCTCCTACTCCTCCTCCGATAAAGAGGGCTTTACTTCTAGTAGCATAGACAATCATGTTTCTTCTAAATGCAAGAAATGCTCTAAGTGGAAAGCCATGGCTAAACAATCCTTAGAGATTCTTGACAACCTTCATTCTACAAATGAAGAACTTTCTGAAAAGGTTATTCATTTAGAAGAAGCAAATAAGTTTTTGAGAAATAAAAATAATAATTTATTATCTAGACTTGATTCTCAAAACTCATCATGTGTTTCTTTAAAGAGTTTGAATGAGGCTTTAATCTTGAAAATCAAATCTCTTTCCTCATCTATAGAATATTTTAAAACTCAAACGCTTTTGTTAACTTCTTTGCACGATTCTTCTATTGATTCTTTAAAGAAACAAAATGATGATTTTATTTCTAGAATTGCTTTATTTGAAAAAGAGAATTATACTTTAAATGTTAAATTTGATTCTCTTACTTGTTTGCATGATGATTTGCTATTAGAACATAATATTCTTAAAACAAAATCTTCTCATGCTCACTCTAGAGATATTCATCATTCTAGTATGTCACATGTTCATAACCATGCTCATTCTGATACATGTGCACACACTAGCATTAGGTGCTTTTATTACTCTCACATTGGACACATGAGCTTTACATGCCCTATTCGTAGGACCTTTACTACCAATGCTAGATTAAGTGCTATATGGTTCCCTAAAGCTAATAAATGTGGATCCAAGTTTATTTGGATACCAAAGTCTTCATCTAATGTTGTAGGTGAAACTTCTTGTATCGGAACATAGCACCGAGGAGCGTGTTGGTGGTTGCAAAGCTCAAATGTCATCTTCCAAACAATTGTACCACCACAAGCATGGCCACTAGAGCCACTTTGGTAACATGCTAAACGATTCTCTTTAAATTGTTTATATTTGTAGAATCTAGCATGTTTCTCTTGATGTCTTGCTACTAGCTCACATTGATATCCTTTAGTTGTCTTTTATATAAATCAATGTGATATTTAATACTAGCATGTTTAGTTAATTTTCTTATTAATTATTTTATCTATCATGACTAGTTACTCAGCTTAAATGATTAGTTCACACTATATAGTTTATCACTCATTTTCTATTAGTGTGACACATTTATATATGCATGCTCGTTATTCTTAATCTTTAAAGCATGCATATCACTCTAGTCCATACGAGCTTGGTTTTGATTTGAGTTAATATGATTTTAACTCTCCGTCTTTAATATTTTTGAAATAGTTACTTCTTGCCGGTTTGTATTTAATATGTCATATTTATCTTAATCGGTATTTGTGAATATATGTGTTTAGCACAAGCTTCTTATCACTTGACAAGTATATACTTATACTTTCACTTTAACCTTGTGCTCACATAATATATTCATTATTGATTCTCATGTTTTATTTTGATTAAACCTCTTATGAATCAATTATGTCTTTACCTAATAAAGATTATTTATATGTGTTTTGAATTTGTGTTAGTTTTTCAAACATTCATTAAGGATACATGACTATATTCATTAAATTTCCATTTACATGTAGATCATGTAATTCTTATGTTGATATATATTTTTATATAAATATCTTTATGTGGGCATATGAGTTAAGCTAAAAGTTTTATATTGACTTGAAGAGTATTTAATTATACTTGTTACCTTCAAACTTGTGCTTATCTCATACTTTAGCTATTGATTCCCTTGACCAAATTTGTACTTCTTGAATCAATTAGCTTCTTCCTTAAATTCTTCTTTTGATGATATCTTCTTGACTTTTTGGTTGGCATTATGGATACATGTTCTTAATTAATTTTTGATCTTTTCATGTATACATATTCGTGATATATATATATATATATATATATATATATATATATATATATATATATATATAAAAGATTTCTAGCTTTTGATATTTATTTGTTTTATATTTTTAAGTTGGGACGGTGAGAGAAAATATTTGTTTATGTCTTGCACTTGACTATTTATGAAAGTTCTTTTAAGAATCACATGGTTTTGTGCTTTGTCTTGTTTTTATATTTACCTCCATTTTTAGTGCACATTTTCAAATCTATATCTTATATATACTCCTATTGTGCACTATGAAAGCATTTTCGTAAAATATGATTCTTGATACCTTTAGCACATTTATAGCTTTCTTGATCTTAATGATCTTTTCTTGCTCATTCCTTGGATTTATGCTTCTTTTGAATTATTGTTGTCCAATGGTTTTTGTAGCACATGAGAATACATGTATTTGATACATCATATTTCTATGACTTTAGCTACTATGGTTTGAGCTTTTGTGTTGAGATTTTCCATTTCTAGAGAATACACTTACTTCATAATGGTTATAATATTTTGCATTCTCTAGATCGATATATTATTTCATTATATTGGACTAATCTTAATACTTGGCAAAGAGATTTATTTTATTATGTTTTCATGAGTATCTCTTTTGGTATATTCTTGATAAGAGATTAATTCATTTATTTGTCATATTTTGCTCTTATCCTTGCTTAGTAAAGAGTCTATAAATCATTTTGTTCATTCAAAATGTATTGCCCTATTTGTGAACTCTATGCTTGAGCAAGTATCTTTAGTGTTAGTGACTTAAGATTAAATGAGCACATTTATCTTGTTAATGGCCTACCTCATTAATCTTAATTAGTTATGTAGATTGCTTATTTATGATATATTGTTAAGCTATATAATTTGGTTCACTTTCACTCATCTAGCTATTATTTTTTATTTCAATCCATATATGATATGCTAGTTTACATAAACAAGATCTGTGATTCTTCTAAATGTAATTTGTATCCTATTTTAGATACATATGTTTGTTCTCTAAAACTAGTTTTACAAATTTTTGATTAGATCTTGTTTCTCTTGGAGGTTTGTGATTCCTTTCTTTAAGTCTCTTTCCTTACTAGTCATTAGCATCTCTTAATTTTTCTTATTTTGAGTCATGATTTCATCGTATTATCATTTACATCTCTTCTTGATTATGTTCTCAATCATTTAAATGAGAATGACTCTTTTTCCATATTTTTCATTGATTTATGAGATTTTATCATAAATATGGATTTAGGATTTTCTTTATGAGATTTGTTGGATCATGTTTAATTTGTTTATTTTTATTGATAAAAGATCCTAATGGTTGAGTAGTCCTATATTATCTTATTATGTGAGTATCAAACAAATTTATTAATCTACTTTGACTACTCATGGATTGCCACATATGGGCCTTTGCTATTTGAACTTTATGGTTTATTATTTACCATTAGCAGTGTTTGGATTTTACCCGTTGATGGGTACATATGTGGTGAAACATATCTAGTCCATGTAAAGTAATAAATTGGTTGATTCTTTCTTAATTAGATAATCATGGACATGATGTTTGAGTTTTATTTTTATTTTATTTTTGAGCTATATTCTGTCTATCATCATAATTTTTTTAATTGACTTTATTCTTTTTCATGATGATATTTTCTCAAAGGATAACATACATTGATCTATCATATTTAAATATGAGATCCCTCTATAGATTAATGTATGCCATCTTTTGATTATACGTGCTTAATTGGAATATTCTTCTAATTTTTCATCTTTAGCGGCTATTAATTGGATATCTTCTCTTGACTAAAGATGATATTATTTGTCTTTTGACGATATTGTAGCCTTATATGCATTGAGCAAAGGGGAGAAATCCATAGTTGATTTACACCCCAAATCCTTTAGTTATATATTTTATGCTATAAGTGCTTTGGAACTAGACACATATTTTGAGGGGGAGCAAATCAATTGATTCAATTTATTTATACCCTTTAATATGTCGTATATCTAGTTCATCATGGACCCATATTTTCTTCTATTTTCATATCCTATTGATTGAGGTCATGATATTTTTATTTGAGAAGGTTTTATGAGAGTATATGCAAGTGTCTTTATTATTTATCTCTCTTTTTCTTTTTCTTTATATGGATTAAATAAGTCATCTTGTTTATATTAACTTTCATATCTTATCTTGATGACTATTATACTTTCATTGGTTTGGCTTTCCTTATATGCTTAATTGATTTGGCTTTTTTTATTGAGGACTTACCTAAAATACATGTTTATCTATATTGGTGATACTTTGAGGGGAAGCATTTAAGTCGACTAAATGTATCTTTCTCAAGTATTTTTCTCCTTTACCTTCATATTTTTCTAAAGGATATTCACATAACATGATAAGATAATTGAGTTCAAATGCATGGACTTGGGTAAGCTAATAGATTTTGCAAATAAAGAGATTATTTTATATCAATTACTTTGCAATTATCTAATCCTCATGGGCTTTTGACTGAAATCCTTAATTGAAATCTATTATTTTAATTGGTATATCGCTTCTTTCCAAAACTAGAGTTTTAATTCATATCATATTATGTTTTGGAGCTTCTTTCTTGAATTTTAAGTTGGTAAAACTATTTATTGACTGTTTTCAATTTTATTTGTCTTACCAACTATATTGTGTTTTGACATTCTTCTTTTAAATATTTGATGTTCTACATTGGCAATGTAGCTTTCTAAATTTGTCATTACACCCTTCTCTCATTGTTTTTTATTAGTATATCTTGATCATGATTGTCTATAAGTTCCCCATGTTCTGATTTTTATGCTTGAGATTGATTTTATTTTATCTCTTAGTATGGGGGAGCCTATTTTTGATCATGTCAAAGGGAGAGAAGTAAGTTTAAGTATGTATTTATAAGTAATCTAAGTAGTATGCTTTCAATGATATTGCTTATGTCTTTTGTATATTAGTGATACATGCATCTATTCTGTCCATACTAAACTTAATCGATTGCCATAATCAAAAAGGGGGAGATTGTTGGCCCAATGATTGTATTATGTTTTTGAATATGGTTAATATGTTAAGTTTAGCATTTCAATATCACTAATCTTCATACTATCGCTATAGAATTTCTACTTATACTTATACCTTTGGTTATATATGCCTATTGGTTTATATTTTAGTGATATGAGCTTATCTATCTTAAATTTAATCGGGTTGCCAACATCAAAACTATGTTTTTGATTTTGGTTATTCAATTAAATTTAATCATTATGATATCACTAACATTTTTGCTATCACCTTAGCACTTATACTTAAACTCAGCATTGTCCTAATGTGCATTAAACTTATCATTCTTGCTACTATGTATATTGCTTTGTTCGTCTAATATGTACATACAGAAATGCAATAAGCAAGATCAATGTGGACATTTGCAATGAAGAAATCATGGTGGGCCAAAGACGACGGATCCCACAAGATTTCTCTGAACCACCCGAGGACATCTCCGGAGCCACGCACTCGGGGGTTCCGCTGCCCGGTCAGCGGACGGGGGTCGAGGGGGCAGCACCCCTCGTCGGGGGTTCGGGGGCGAAGCCTCCGAAAGGTATTCAGTTTTCACAAACTAGATATCTTTGGACATCTGCCGCTAAGGGAAAAAGCCAACATCTATCAAAGAAAGAAGCCATGCCATGCCATCATCATTTCAAGACTCTGAAGAAGCCTGCACCTACTACAGTATTTCTGGAGTCTGTAATGAGTCTTAGGAATATTTGTAAACACAAGAAATGGATGGTAAAATCGAAAGCTAGGGTAGAAATTAGCCCAGGATCATTTTCGGATGAAAACCGACATACCGATGGTATACCGGTCCATACCGACGGTATACCGATTTTGTTCACAGAAAGTTTCTGTCCAAAAATTGGCATACCGACGGCATACCGGTTCATACCGACGGTATACCGATTTAGTAACGTTGAAATTCCAACGGTCGAAAATCCGAGCAATTAATGATCCCAACGGCTATATTTCTACCCGTTGCATTCCAGACCGGTATACCGCCGGTATGTCGGTTCATACCGGCGGTATGCCGGTTCGCAGACTGAAAAGTTGCCTTGAGCTCTTTTCAATGCTTTGGTTATAAATCGTCTTGAACCCCTTCATTCAAGGTTGATGCTTTGAGCCTAAAAATTTCAAAACCACCAAAGCCTATCCACAAACAACTCTACAAAGCTTTCATTTGCCATCCACAAATTATGTTAGAGTTATTGAGTTAAAAAGTGAGATCTTCATCTTATTGTATAAGGAGATCAAAACCTATTGTGAAAGGTTGAAGTTGGAGAGTCTTCGTATCCAAACTCTCGGTTGAAGTTGGAGAGTCTTCGTATCCAAACTCTCGGTTGAACTCGGAGAGGCCTTCGGATTAAAGCTCTCGTATAAGAAGTTGGCGAGTTCTTCGGATCCAAACTCGTGTGTAATTGTTTACTCAAATAGTGGATTAAAACCGGAGAGAGTTCCGGGACTGGAGTGCCTTTTGGGAGGATATCAGGATATATCGTGTGTCGGTATTGCTATTGCTTCTTCTCTTGCACTTATATTTTTAATATTTTTAAATTGTCCATTAGCTTGTGCTATGTGATTGATTAGTTAGCTTGACCCTATTCACCCCCCTCTAGGGTTACCTACAAGCCGATCACACACTCTGGATGTATTTCGATATATTGCACACATCAGATTTATTGTGTATTTTATGTTCAGAGTTTATTTCATGTTTCCTGTATTTACTTTTCAATATTCATGTTCAAGTCTCATGTCATGTTCTCATTTCTTGTACTATATATTTTTTCTGTGTTCATTTCCATACCATGATGTTCATGTTCTTGTTCATTTCCTTGGATATACTTAGCTCCGTTCCTGACTAGGATATGTTGCAGGTGAGTTGGAGGCTATCTGTGACACTTATTACGGGCAAGAGCCTGGAGGCACCTATGAGCCAGCTGATGTTGCTTTGGACTTAGAGGCTGAGGAGGCCTAGTACTTTCCTTTGTAGTTCATTTGGATTTTGTATTAGAGACATCAGTTTACTTTTTATTTGCTAGAAATGTAATAACTCTTAGTCTTGTACTTTGATTCTGGGATTTGATATTAGATGTTGTGGTTTATATTCATTCTTATCTGGAATTATAGTTTTCTCTAGATATTGGTATAGCTTACTTCATCATGTCTAACGATGAAGGTTGGGCGTGTCCGACTCGTGTCCGATTATTCGAGAGCGGGTCGTGACAACAGGGTATGGATGTATCAGTGCAGAGTGACCAGAGAGTGTCCAAGTGTAGAAATATCTCCGGGTTGTTGGTGTTAATATATATTTGTACTATGGAGTTGTGAGTGAAAACTGTAAACCAGTGAGTGTATGCATTAGGTGTTTAGTGTATCATGTGTCTTAGAGAATATTAATGTACAGTAGGTAATTATGACCTAGGATATACAACCTATCTAGTTAAGAAAACCAAATTGATATAGGAAATGCCCTAGAGACCTAATAACCAAGTAGATAAGTTTATTATTGATTTCCAAAGCACTTATTGACATTGTAAATTTATTAAATATGTTACTTGGGTCTCGATACAGATTCTGATCCATACCATCAGCTTTGGACCACATGCGAGTACAATCTTTGATTGTTTTCATTACTTGATAGTTTCTATAGCGGATGATAATATTATTATTTTATTATATATATATGATTTTTTGTGTATATTTATTTGCATGTGAGTCCCTTAAAGCTGCATTGGATATATATGATAATGTGTATATATATGTGTGTAGATTTTTTTAGCATATAAGTCCCTTAAACCTATCACTCTTTTAGTGTATATTTTGTTTTACTTACATTTTTTGCAGGATCACATAGACAACAAGTCAATTTTGGGGGAAGACATTCATATCATGAGATCTACTATAGGCTACTTTTTTTTGGAAAGATATTCAATTCATGTGTTTTAGTTTACACTATAGTTGTCTAAGCTGGAGTGGAATAAAATATGTATTTTTTTGAATGGCTACTTCTTGTTGTTAAAATATTATATTATTGGATTATTTTACGAAGAGATGTTTGAAGACGTTGTATTGGATATTATGTTGTGTTTGCAGTAACTTCTTGTTCTTTGTTCTCAAGTTCTTTGAATATAAATTTCAATGTTTGTGTGTTGTTTTCGAAATAAGATTTTTACATTCATGTATAAGAAAAAATTAATATAAATACTATAAATTAGTTTTTGCGACATCAAATTGTGTAGCAAGAAATGTATTTATATTTGCTACATTAGATTTCGCGACATCAAATTGTGTAGCAGGAAGTGTATTTATATTTGGCTACATTAGCTTTCGCAACATCAAATTGTGTAGCAAGACATATTTAAAAAAAATAAAGAATTAGTCATTTGACGACATGTGTTATGTTGCCAAAGTATCATCTTTCTGCGATACACAAGATACATGTCGCAAAAATGCTTACATTATGCGACATGTGCTATTTAATGTCGCCAAAAACTTTTCCAAACAAGGCTACTACGACATGTATGCGACATAGCCATATATGTCGGGGAAACACTTTTGCGCCACAAATCTAACTTTCTACTACATATTGCTTATGTCGCTGAACATGCATTTTCTTGTAGTGATATAAAACACGGGTGCAACTTGGTATCACATACTCTGCAGTATGCGCAATCTACAAAAGGATCAGTAAGCCAAATCAAGTTTGCTTCTTTCTCTATTGTGCATTCAACAGTCCCATGGACATCCAAAAACATAATCTCCTACATTGAAGGACAATTAATTTTTTAGATGATGTTTGGATAGTCGAGAAGTTAATTTGTTCGACATAACTACATTTATAACATTGGAGAACAGGGGAGGAAGTTAAACAAAAATCAGTACAAAATTTTGGGAAGAGCAATCCAAGTTCCTCTAGCCACTTATATTGATCCCTTGCAAGAGGAGAGGAAGTGAGTAAGTTAAACAAAAAAAGCAACAATATGTATATGTATAACTATGAACGATCAAAGATCTATATAAAAAAATCCAAAAAAATGTGAGATTACTTGTACTTACTTAGGGTTAGGAGCTTGGGTTGGATTTCTGAGACAGTTGGTGAGTCTCAATCAACGGAAAAAGCCACGAAAGCGACTCCAACAGTTCGTGACTCACCGTCGGCCGTCGACGAACTCGAGAGTCGAGAGAAAGAGAATGATACTCGAGACACTTGTCGAGAAACATGAAGAGGTTAGGAAGAGGAAGAGACGGCCGGAAGGAAGACCACTTCTCTCTGGAGAATGGGGAGAGGAAGAGGTCTTTGGAGAAATGGGGAGAGGAAGAAGTCTCTAGAGGATGAGAGGCAGCGGTATTTGGAGAGTGGAGAGAGAAAGAGTTAGGTATATGTTAGGTTTTTTTTCTTTGTATATGAACTGAGATTCGATTTTCGGTTCGGATCTGGTTTCTAAATCTAAATCCGACACCCAACCCAAAAACTGATTTATTTAATACTTAAAAACGAAATTCAAACCGCTTTACCTAGGTCAAAAAAAAAAAACCGTTTTACCAAAAAATTGAACTGAACCTTCAATTTTGGTCCGGTTCGATTCGATTTACCCGTCTACCCCTACCAGTAGCTACCCTTCTTCTGTACCGATGGATCTTGAAGAAAAGGCAAAATGGTAGTTACGAGTTGCACCATCACTATTTATTGCGAGAAAAGGAGGGACAGCAGCAAAGAATGCAAGCAGAAGAAAGTAGATTTAGATAGATCCCAAGCTATTTATTTCATACCTATACCATAAATGCTCGCACCCATCCCAACCACCACCTCCTCTCGATAGATAACCACCATAATATTTTTATTCCACCATAAAAGTATCCGGTGCTCCTCGTGACCGCGGCTGGACTGAACCCGACTGTGTCAATAGCATAGCTTAGCGTGGCATGACCAACAAGCAACCCCAAAAATAAGAAGCTGCTGCAGCTCAACTCTCTATAGAGTCGAGTGCTCCTCCATGGCCTCTCCTTCTTCCCCTTCCTCCTCTTCTAGTTCCCGCCAATCTCCTCCTCCTCGCTCCCCTATCTTCACTCCAGTATGTAACCATGTAGGCAGTACCCCTTAATTTCTTCCGAGTAGTTACTGATGATAATGCTTTTATATTTGTTTGTGAACAGGTTCCGGAGATGGCGGTGCAGGAAGAGGGAGAGACAGAACCGAAGAAAGCGTCAGAAGACGACGCATTTCCATATAAGCACCAGCCGACTCCACTCCACCACAAGAAACCAGCAACAACACCCGCCAACAGCAGCAGCAGCAAGAGCAGTTTCTCCGTCCTCTGCAACAAGTGCCGGCCTTCGTCCCGCGACAAGAACACCGTCGTGCCAGTCGACAGTACCATCAGCTCCTCCCTCAAGAGCCCCGGAAGCAAGTTACACTCCCTCCTCTTCTCTCTAACCCGCGGTAAGAGCCCCAAGCCCACCGCCACCCCCACCCTCACCACCGTGTCGTCCGCACCCGCACCGGCCTCCGACGCCGACGCCAAGTACTGGAAGACTGCGGCAGCGGAGCTCTCGCGGAAGCTCATCAACGCCACGCGGAAGCGCGACGAGGCCCTCCTGGAGGCCTCCCGCCTCAAGCAGTCGGTGTCAGAGCTCGAGCGCAAGCTCACCAAGCTCGAGTCCTACTGCCTCGACCTCAAATCCTCCCTCGACTCGCACCTGCTGGCCAAGACGGTCCCCTTCCCGACGGACTCATTCCTCTCGGCGGTCTCCTCCGCGCGGGCCGCGGTCCGCGCGCTCGCTCGCTCCAGCCGAGGCGGCAGCCCGCTGGCCCACGTCGAGGCCTCGCTCAACCGCGTTTTCTACGACGACTTCGAGAGGTGCGACGAGAGCTCAATCCTCGACCCGGCCGGGAGGTGCGAGGCGAGCCGGGCGGCCTACGAAGCCGTCCGGGGGATTACGTGGGAGGAGGTGCTGACCAGGGGGACGAAGCACTACAGCGAGGGGCTGAGCCGGTTCTGCGACAGGAAGATGAGCGAAGTGGTGGCTACGCTCGGGTGGGCCCGGGCGTGGCCGGAGAGCCTGCTGCAGGCGTTCTTCATGGCCGCGAAGGGTGTGTGGATGGTGAGCCTGCTTGCTCGGTGCGCCCACCCGGCGGTGCCGGTGCTGCAGGTGCAGGGAGGGGCCGCGTTCGACGGGGCTTACATGGAGGACGTGGTGGTCGGGGAGAAGGTGAGGCGGCTGACTCCTGTCAGCGTGAGGATGATGGTGTCGCCGGGGTTCTACGTCTACTCCGTCACTGGCGGTGGGGTCGCGGTGGTGAAGTGTAAGGTGCTGTGCGCGTACAGCAACAGCCTCGAGAGTGAGAATAGCGTGTGATGGAGAGAACTGTGAGGAGTGAAGGAAGGATCATTGTCAAGTGGTCCCTTTTCTGTTTCTGGTGGTGGTGAAGGGGGAACCAGTGATGACAGAGATTTGTGGGCGCACTTTGTTTCTCTCCCTCTGTCTGTGATTGATTCTAAGAGCATCATTAGTAGTTGGGACTCTCCAATGCAATTTAGAGCCCAAAATTAAAAAAAAAGAAAAAGAAAAGGTAAATGTAAAATGTGTTGGGTTTGTATGAGAATAGTAGAAAATGATAAAGTGAGCTCCCGTCGCAAAAATTGTGTGGTCAAAAATTAATGTAGGAAAAAAATAATATAAAGTTCAGAATCTAGAAAGTTGTGCTCCAAATTGAAACTTACTATTCTACAAAACGAGTTTCTACAATCTAGAATCTAGAAATTGGGAGGCCCAACCCTTAGCACCTATGGATGGGTTGGGACCGAAATTGTAGAAATTGGGAGTAGGGATGAGACTTATTATTCTACAAAATGAGCTCCTACATTCTAAATCTAGAATCTAGAAAATGGGATGGACCGTACTAATGATGCTCTAATCTACACCACCACTCAAACTTATTTTGTATTCCTTCCCTGAGTTCATTTTTATTCACCCAACAAAACTAGAATATTTGTTCACCCTCTAATAAAATATTGACATGTGTCAACTCTATTCATTATAAACCACTTTGAAAATAGTTTTATAAATCAAAAATACTATTTGACTCCCAAAAAATTTGGATGATATCATCTCACATTATATGATATATGACATAGTAGTTGACATGTCAAAATTAAACATTAAAATTAATATTAAAATTAAACATTAAAATTAATATTAAATTAAAATTAATATTAAAGTTAACATCAACATTAATATTAACTTTAGCAACAAAATTAATATTAACATTAAATTAAAATTAGCATTAACATTAAAATTAATATTAAGATTAAAATTAAAATTAGCATTAACATTAAAATTAAAATTAATATTAACATTAACATTAAAATTAATATTAACATTAATATTAATTAATATTAACATTAATTTTAACATTAACATTAAAATTAAAATTAATATTAACATTAAATTAAAATTACCATTAGAATTAACATTAACAATAAAAAAAAATTGGTATTTAATTTTTTGGGTTAAAATATGACATGTCAGCTGCCATGTCAGTTGTCATATCAGATGTGTAACTCCATTTTTCTGAAATATTGCAGAAATTTAAATTTTTATTTTGAGTCATGATTTGGGAATGTTATTTTTTTATTTTGAAGTCATATTCTCAATTTTTAATCATCTCATTATTCTTCTTTGGGCTAACTCCCATTTAAAACCCAAACTAGGGTTGGGCCATCACTGCCAGCCCAAACAAGTGCTTTTAAAACCAACCCTGATTCAGTTTAATATTTCTTCCCTACTCTTCTAATAGAATCCCTGGCGCGAGCTCTCAAATTTTAAATTCCTAACGGCCACGTGCACTCTCTCTCCTCTAACCGAATTGTCAGAGGAGCAGAGGAGGAAATTTCCACCACTATTTGCTTCCTCCTCACGCTAGCTAACCTATAAATATCGGTCGATCGACCCCTTCACTCCTTGCTCTTCTCTTCCTCACCATTTTCCTGAGACAAATCCCAAATCGAGGATCAACCATGAAGACAAGGAGCATCGAAGCAATGGAGTCCTCGTTCATCCACATGCTGTGAGCTAGAAGCATCCTCCTCGACGACTGAGCAGTGGATCCAGAGCACTTCGTCATGCTTGATGAGTTCATCGATCTTTCCGTCCTTGTAAATGAACCTCTGGTAAGACAGAGCACATCACTTTTTAAAAGTTTCTGATCGATTCATCCTATTAAATTCCTTTGTTTAATCAGATCTGGACTTGGTGAACAAGTCACTGATTCGATCAATTCCTTCTCCTCATTTTGGATCAATCAAGGTACTGATCGATCAATCGACTCCTTTGTAGTTTGGATGTTCAAATCAATGCAAATTTCAAGTCGATTTATGTTTATCATCGAGTTAATATAGTTATGATTCTTTCATGGTTAAGTGTTCGATCAATTGCTGCAAAGGAAGTTGGATTGTGTGGTGGAGAATAGCTCGTGCCATTTCACTGATTCAGGAGCTATTGACTCAGGTAATTACTCGATGCAGATCATAATAGTTGCATAGACAGTAGATGATCGAGAGTATCTTTAGTTTAGTTCTGTTATTTCCAGTAACAGTAGGAAGTTGGGTGTCCTGTTTTAGGATTTAGCTGAAATCAATCGTATTGAACTGCATCTTGACTGTTAGGTCATGATGTGTCATTGAAATCCTATGGAACTATTTTGGATTCATAATAGTATTGACTTAAGATTATCTAAACTGACCCTGAACTGAATGGGTTGCAAGGTTGTATCAGTAAAGATTAATGATGTAGGTTTGAATGCATAGGACATTGGGACTGATTTTTGATAAGCACATATAGGAATGGAAAATGGGTTGTACAGCAGTTGATTGAACCTACTGTTTGAAAAATCCTGAACTAAATGGGTTGTAGTTGAATGCATCAGAACCTTCTCACTAAACCTTAGAGATCAGTTCCATTTTGTGGACTGGATCATACCAGTCCTTCCAGGATTAATGTGTTCTTTTACAGGGAAACCTGGGAATTGGTGGTTATGGCTAATAGCTATGTGAGACTGATTTTTGTTATTATAAACTGTTATGTTTTACCTGGTGAGGTGATATGGGCATATCCTATTGAGGACTGAGAGTATAGTCTTAAATTTCCAAGAGTAGATTACATGGCAGATGTATGCGAGTGTTCCTGAGAATTGCTAATTTATGAACTTGGCATTTAGTTCATGTCTGGCTTAGTAAAGATTTTGGTATCAGGACCCGTATCAAGATAAGGTCCTGGTCATTGTATGTAACCTTGCCCTCTGGAGAGAACTCTGATTTTTGAACTGAACTTGTTAGGTTAAAGTAGCAGTAGGAAATAAGTGCAGTAGCTGTTGAACTATTTTTTTCCTGTGAACACTTGGAGTTGAGTTACCTAATTTTACTCCATATTATTTTTCCATCCATTTGGTTCTCATTAAATGATATAGTGATTTCTGATTAAGTTTTATGAACTGTTCTTGCACTTTCTGAACTGTTTCCCTGTTAATATGGATTGGTATATATGAAGTCCAGGTTAAAATGGTTCTTAACCCAAGGTTTATATCCCAGGATATAGGGTATAGAAATGATATCAGTTTTGGACTGTTTATGTTCTGGTTGAGGCATGGGGTTGATTTGGAAACCTACTGGACTACATTGGAGGAATGTATATCATGCCCTGTGTGAGTATACATACCCTGGAGGTAATGCAGGATATGGATGAGGATTCGAGATAGCATGTAAATGGGTGTCCCTGTATTGACAGACGGATTTCCAGCAAGATTATGGGCTGAATGGTAAAGACAGGTTCAATTGAACTTAGGAATTCCATAGTGTAGACTGGTATTTCAATTATTTCTTAAGTCCTAGTTAAGACTGTATTTTAGAGTGTGTTGAGGACTGATGGTTGGACTAAACCATTAATCAGTCCCCATTGGAACGTGGAGAACAGGTCAGGACAAGTTAAGACTGTGAGCAAGTGATTTTAGGACTGAGTCATGTATATGGTTTTTCTGAAACCTGTGAAAGAATTAGGATGTCTTTCCAATTTCTGTATGAATATGGCCTGAACTAGAATATCAGTCATTCTCCTGATATTGACTGAAATGTATCAATCCTAGTTGAGCATTAGATAGATTAGTTCCTGTCTTGTCTGGACAGGAATATGATACAGAGTATGTTGGACTGTATATTAGACTGTCCTGTTCAGATTTTAAAATGACTGAATGGATGATTACCTTTATACTTGGTCAGTTTTACACATTGATTACTCTTGTCTAAGTTATATCCTATAAGTTTTGTGTTTCATATTAATGTTGAGATAGACCAATTTAGACTCTAACTTGTAAAGTGAACTTGGGTTCAAGTTCACTGTTTTTAGATACCTACAATACAATGAAGGATTGGTGATATATTACTTCATGTCTAGATTAGGTACTATTGATTTCATATAAGGTAAGGTTAGAGTTAGCAAGTTTAAAACCAAAGATTTGTTAGTGACCCTTCTAGACTAAGAAATACCTACCTTTATTTGTTGACTTATCAAACTGTAAATCAATTAACAGGAGGATACTCAGCTCTACTACATTTTCTCGATCACCCGGAGACAGGCAAGTACATTCTATGGTTTGATCAGTGTATTTTCTTGTTCTTTATTGCTGACACACTGCGACACATTCATGATCTTTTCTGGCTTGTTCTTTCATGATCTTACTTGCATCTTGGGGTGGGGAAATACTCTAGATATGTGACCAAACCCGGATACTTATTCATGATCTTTAGCTTAGGCCTCGCACAGTGCACGCGGGTCCTAAGCCGTACCTACATGATCTTTCAGGATCTTTCATGCTCTTTCATGGTCTTACCCAAGCCGGTCACATATCATAGAAGTATTTCAAATCTATAACACACATGTTCAGGATCTTATTTTTACATTAGTTCTTATGATCCTGATATTAGCTATAGTCATGATCTTTCCTGCATCTTTACATAGTCATGATCTTTCATGTATCTTTATAGCAGTATTTCATGTTCTTCATGTTCTTTACATACCTTGTTCTTATCCTGTTCTTTCAGCATTTACTTTCCATATCATGATGTTATTGTTCATTACCTAGAACTGTACTTTGCTCCGCTCCTGACTGGATATGTTATGATAGGTGAGATGGAGGCTTTGTGTGACACATACTATGGACAGGACATTGCATTCCCTACTGAGCCAGCTGGAGCTGCTTCTGACCTAGAGGCTGCAGAAGCCTAGTGCTTCATTAGTACTTTCCATTTACTTTCCATGTATTGAGACTAGCAGACTTTTATAGTTGAATTGTAATAATTTCAGATATTGTATCTCTTTTCTGGTTGGGACACATTATATAGATGCTGTGATTCTATACTTTCATGTTTATCTGGTTAGTTTCCCTAGATTGGTACAGCTTACTTCATTGTGTCTAACAATGAAGGCTGGGCGTGTCCGACTCGTGTCCGATTATTCGGGAGCGGGTCGTGACATGTTTTTAGTGGTGGCCCATGCAGGTCCATCCTAATGGTACCTAGGACTTAGTGTACTATTGGGGGACTTGATTACACTAGGGAAACTTGATCACAGCATAGGAAAACCGGGAAATAAGGGTATATCAGGTATATCAGGTGTATCATGTATTTTAATATTCTATAAACACTTGTTGTATGTAGGTCTAGGTTATTTTAACAGTTTTCTGTTTTGCAGATAGTTCAAAAGCATGCAACACCAGAACTGTCAATTCACCTGCACTTGACGGTTCCGAGCTTCCACTACGTTCTATCGCTCTACTATCCCCATGGGTAGTACGTGGTTGACGAAGATGATTGAAGAGTTCCTTGATACCCAGTGAGAGCAAGCCGTTATTTTCCAAGCCAGACTTGTGCATGCACTTCTCGAGCCAGAAAAGACTTCTGCTTTCCAGACTTCCAGACCTTTGGACTTCTCCGACAACGAGCACGTATCTTGCATCGAGGAGCAGATCGAGAACCTGAGAACCCGACTTCTCTGAAGATTGAAGTCACCAACCGGGAGATCCAGCTCGTAGCACATACAACAAGATGGGAAGCTAAAGCTCAGGAGCGACATGAAGACTTATGACGAAGACAACAACTACCCTGGACCGCAAAGCATCACAACACTCAGTCAGCGTTTCTTCGGTCACATCACCAGTCGCATCATTAGGAGCAGATCTCAGCAGCCAGCACGCCAGCAGCCATATATTCATGTCAGAGCCCTGCACTTCAGCCCCAACAAGAGATCCAAATTCAGATTCAGTCGGCGATCATTTATATTTCTGTCGCAGCTCAGGACACCACTACGAAGAGTGCCGCAAAAGATGGAGGCTATGCTTGTACTGCTAATCGCCTGTCCACCAAGTCAATGACTGCTGGAGACCACTGATCACACTGCCGATGGACGAGCATGAGGAGCACCAGTATCACAGAAGGACCCGTCTCTCCAGATTCAACAACAGCATGGAGCACTGCCGCAAGGACCAGCCTATATCGGGACAGCTAAAGAAATTAAAGTGATTTCAGTCCCGGAGAAATACTGAAGACAGAAGATTTCTTTTGCATGGTTGGAGAAAACCATGGGTCATGATTCATAATCCAGTTTTTCCTTAGATTCCTCTTGCACCTAGATTGTTTCTTAGAACTTCCTTGTTCCTATTTAAGGATTATTAGATTTTATTTCCTATTTTGGAACCTTGGTCGCTAATCAAAATATATTTTGAAAGTTGTTTCCATTCTTGTTCGTAACTCTGCTCTTATTCGAGATTTTCTATAACTTGTTTCCTATGGCGACGTTTCCTAGTTCAAGATTTGGTTCTACTCGAATTTTGTTCCCTATTCAAACTCTACTTCGGATTACATTCCTAATCAACTTATGCCTTTCAAAAAACCTTGTTTGAATCTTGCTTCTATTCGAGATTTCAATTGCAGATTTCGTTTTCTATCTTGAAATTTTGACTCATTCCCTATGAGATTCTATTTCTCATTCGTGAATTGTTTTTCGTTCTATTCACGATCTTGTTTGATCTTGCTTCGTATTTTGAGATTACACTTGTTTCATATCCGCTGTTTAATACCATGTTTTCATATTCATTTTTCATGACTTTGTTTTCTATTATTGGATTCTATTTGAAATTTTGTTTCCTATTTTAACTGTGTACCTTATTGAAGAAAATTTGTTTTCAATTCAAGTTTTGCTCGAGGTTTCATTGATATTCGAGATTTTATTAAAACTTATACGAAATTTTATTTTGAAACTTGTCTCCTACCTAATACCTTGCTTTAGTTCATCCTTCGAGACTCTGTTATTCCTTCAGGATAGTGTCCCACATGTGGAATCTTGTTACCATTCCAGATATCAGTTGATATTCCGTCATAATTTGAAACTTCGCTCCCTGTCTGAAATTTAAATCTCCCTGGTTGCCCTTTTGTATTCACTGATTGGATCCCTTGTCGTCTTTTAGTACCTAATAAATCCTTGTATTCTAACAGTCATGTAACTTCACCATCTTCTTGACTTGGACTATTGAAACTCATTTTGGTTCCTTGAAATTTTCTATGGATAAAGTCGAGAGGCTATTCGATGACCTACTATGGCATGACAGTTGCGCGCTGCAGTCATTAGCTGGATTATGGAGGCTGAGGGTTCACTGCAGCCAGTAGCGCACTGGCGAGGCAGGAACTTTAAGTTGAAGTGATTTCAGACAATCATAGGTTTTCGAGTACTGTTGAAACTTGTCCTATTCTTCATACCTTGATCTCTTGGGTTAATTCGTCAATGATTGTTGGAAAATGGATAAGGTTGACAGATTATTCAGTGACATATTGTTATTTGAGTCACGGAGCCGAAAGTCCACTGCAGTCAGAGATATACTGGCGGGGTAGGGATCTAAGCAAAGTGATTTCAAATACCTATATGTTTCCGGGTATCATGGAAATTATATTCCTTTTTCATATGATTATTGGTTTTCGAGAATCACAAATCCTTGCACGTTTATCCTGAATTGATACTGTATCTCTTGAGTATTTATTACGTTTCCTAAATCAACCCTTGCTAAATTCCTTTCTAGTATTTTATCGTTAGATCATTGATTTCCTCAAATTATACATTGCCAGATTTAATTCCATACCTCGTTCATGTCTTGTCAAAACTTCAATCTTAAATCATGTCTATTTGACCATGATTTTTCTATCTTATCCTAGTCCACTTGTGTTAAATTATCGATTTTGATCGTACTTAATATTCGTGCCTTCCTGATTATACTCCTCTAAGTTGTAATTAAAATTCATCCCACCTCGTGCCTATTTGATCCTCAATCATTGTTAAAAGTGTGTTATCTCAACTTCTTGTATGTATTTGGTCTTAAGGCTCAGGGAGCATCTCAGAGTTGCACAGGATCTGCAAAAGCACTAGGCGGACAGCAACAGACGGGCACTTGAGTTCGCGGTTGGAGATAGAGTGTTCCTGAAAATCTTACCGACTAGAGGCGTCATCAGATTTGGCAGAGGCGGGAAGCCCTGTTCGAGATCCATTGAGCCTTTTCGACGTGACGGCACAAATTGGCGAGAGGGCATATCGACTAGCGTTTCCAACCAGCTTGGAGGAAGTGCACGATGTTTTCCAACTTCGACGCTACATTCCGGACCCGAGCCACGTGGTGGACTACTCCGAGTTAGAGGTGGGTCCGAGCTTGACCTACGAGGAGCAGCCAGTAGAGATTCTGGATTGGAGGGAGAAGAGCTTGTGGAACCAGACTATTCTATTTGTCCGCGTCATGTAGAGACACCACTCTCCGGGAGAGTCCACGTGGGAGCGCGAGGATGAGCGCTATCCCAGTTTGTTTGTTTGTTTGGGTGTACTTGGATATTGAGAATTTTAAATACAATAATTGTGTTGAACCTTCTTGAGATTTGCTTTGAAATTGTTTTGTGGTCCCTCGAATTTCGAGGACGAAATTTTTTCAAGGGGGAGAGATTTGTAACTCCATTTTTCTGAAATATTGCAGAAATTTAAATTTTTATTTTGAGTCATGATTTGGGAATATTATTTTTTATTTTGAAGTCATATTCTCAATTTTTAATCATCTCATTATTCTTCTTTGGGCTAACTCCCATTTAAAACCCAAACTAGGGTTGGGCCATCACTGCCAGCCCAAACAAGTGCTTTTAAAACCAACCCTGATTCAGTTTAATATTTCTTCCCTACTCTTCTAATAGAATCCCTGGCGCGAGCTCTCAAATTTTAAATTCCTAACGGCCACGTGCACTCTCTCTCCTCTAACCGAATTGTCAGAGGAGCAGAGGAGGAAATTTCCACCACTATTTGCTTCCTCCTCACGCTAGCTAACCTATAAATATCGGTCGATCGACCCCTTCACTCCTTGCTCTTCTCTTCCTCACCATTTTCCTGAGACAAATCCCAAATCGAGGATCAACCATGAAGACAAGGAGCATCGAAGCAATGGAGTCCTCGTTCATCCACATGCTGTGAGCTAGAAGCATCCTCCTCGACGACTGAGCAGTGGATCCAGAGAACTTCGTCATGCTTGATGAGTTCATCGATCTTTCCGTCCTTGTCAATGAACCTCTGGTAAGACAGAGCACATCACTTTTTAAAAGTTTCTGATCGATTCATCCTATTAAATTCCTTTGTTTAATCAGATCTGGACTTGGTGAACAAGTCACTGATTCGATCAATTCCTTCTCCTCATTTTGGATCAATCAAGGTACTGATCGATCAATCGACTCCTTTGTAGTTTGGATGTTCAAATCAATGCAAATTTCAAGTCGATTTATGTTTATCATCGAGTTAATATAGTTATGATTCTTTCATGGTTAAGTGTTCGATCAATTGCTGCAAAGGAAGTTGGATTGTGTGGTGGAGAATAGCTCGTGCCATTTCACTGATTCAGGAGCTATTGACTCAGGTAATTACTCGATGCAGATCATAATAGTTGCATAGACAGTAGATGATCGAGAGTATCTTTAGTTTAGTTCTGTTATTTCCAGTAACAGTAGGAAGTTGGGTGTCCTGTTTTAGGATTTAGCTGAAATCAATCGTATTGAACTGCATCTTGACTGTTAGGTCATGATGTGTCATTGAAATCCTATGGAACTATTTTGGATTCATAATAGTATTGACTTAAGATTATCTAAACTGACCCTGAACTGAATGGGTTGCAAGGTTGTATCAGTAAAGATTAATGATGTAGGTTTGAATGCATAGGACATTGGGACTGATTTTTGATAAGCACATATAGGAATGGAAAATGGGTTGTACAGCAGTTGATTGAACCTACTGTTTGAAAAATCCTGAACTAAATGGGTTGTAGTTGAATGCATCAGAACCTTCTCACTAAACCTTAGAGATCAGTTCCATTTTGTGGACTGGATCATACCAGTCCTTCCAGGATTAATGTGTTCTTTTACAGGAAAACCTGGGAATTGGTGGTTATGGCTAATAGCTATGTGAGACTGATTTTTGTTATTATAAACTGTTATGTTTTACCTGGTGAGGTGATATGGGCATATCCTATTGAGGACTGAGAGTATAGTCTTAAATTTCCAAGAGTAGATTACATGGCAGATGTATGCGAGTGTTCCTGAGAATTGCTAATTTATGAACTTGGCATTTAGTTCATGTCTAGCTTAGTAAAGATTTTGGTATCAGGACCCGTATCAAGATAAGGTCCTGGTCATTGTATGTAACCTTGCCCTCTGGAGAGAACTCTGATTTTTGAACTGAACTTGTTAGGTTAAAGTAGCAGTAGGAAATAAGTGCAGTAGCTGTTGAACTATTTTTTTCCTGTGAACACTTGGAGTTGAGTTACCTAATTTTACTCCATATTATTTTTCCATCCATTTGGTTCTCATTAAATGATATAGTGATTTCTGATTAAGTTTTATGAACTGTTCTTGCACTTTCTGAACTGTTTCCCTGTTAATATGGATTGGTATATATGAAGTCCAGGTTAAAATGGTTCTTAACCCAAGGTTTATATCCCAGGATATAGGGTATAGGAATGATATCAGTTTTGGACTGTTTATGTTCTGGTTGAGGCATGGGGTTGATTTGGAAACCTACTGGACTACATTGGAGGAATGTATATCATGCCCTGTGTGAGTATACATACCCTGGAGGTAATGCAGGATATGGATGAGGATTCGAGATAGCATGTAAATGGGTGTCCCTGTATTGACAGACGGATTTCCAGCAAGATTATGGGCTGAATGGTAAAGACAGGTTCAATTGAACTTAGGAATTCCATAGTGTAGACTGGTATTTCAATTATTTCTTAAGTCCTGGTTAAGACTGTATTTTAGAGTGTGTTGAGGACTGATGGTTGGACTAAACCATTAATCAGTCCCCATTGGAACGTGGAGAACAGGTCAGGACAAGTTAAGACTGTGAGCAAGTGATTTTAGGACTGAGTCATGTATATGGTTTTTCTGAAACCTGTGAAAGAATTAGGATGTCTTTCCAATTTCTGTATGAATATGGCCTGAACTAGAATATCAGTCCTTCTCCTGATATTGACTGAAATGTATCAATCCTAGTTGAGCATTAGATAGATTAGTTCCTGTCTTATCTGGACAGGAATATGATGCAGAGTATGTTGGACTGTATATTAGACTGTCCTGTTCAGATTTTAAAATGACTGAATGGATGATTACCTTTATACTTGGTCAGTTTTACACATTGATTACTCTTGTCTAAGTTATATCCTATAAGTTTTGTGTTTCATATTAATGTTGAGATAGACCAATTTAGACTCTAACTTGTAAAGTGAACTTGGGTTCAAGTTCACTGTTTTTAGATACCTACAATACAATGAAGGATTGGTGATATATTACTTCATGTCTAGATTAGGTACTATTGATTTCATATAAGGTAAGGTTAGAGTTAGCAAGTTTAAAACCAAAGATTTGTTAGTGACCCTTCTAGACTAAGAAATACCTACCTTTATTTGTTGACTTATCAAACTGTAAATCAATTAACAGGAGGATACTCAGCTCTACTACATTTTCTCGATCACCCGGAGACAGGCAAGTACATTCTATGGTTTTGATCAGTACATTTTCTTGTTCTTTATTGCTGACACACTGCGACACGTTCATGATCTTTTCTGGCTTGTTCTTTCATGATCTTACTTGCATCTTGGGGTGGGGAAATACTCTAGATATGTGACCAAACCCGGATACTTATTCATGATCTTTAGCTTAGGCCTCGCACAGTGCACGCGGGTCCTAAGCCGTACCTACATGATCTTTCAGGATCTTTCATGCTCTTTCATGGTCTTACCCAAGCCGGTCACATATCATAGAAGTATTTCAAATCTATAACACACATGTTCAGGATCTTGTTTTTACATTAGTTCTTATGATCCTGATATTAGCTATAGTCATGATCTTTCCTGCATCTTTACATAGTCATGATCTTTCATGTATCTTTATAGCAGTATTTCATGTTCTTCATGTTCTTTACATACCTTGTTCTTATCCTGTTCTTTCAGCATTTACTTTCCATATCATGATGTTATTGTTCATTACCTAGAACTGTACTTTGCTCCGCTCCTGACTGGATATGTTATGATAGGTGAGATGGAGGCTTTGTGTGACACATACTATGGACAGGACATTGCATTCCCTACTGAGCCAGCTGGAGCTGCTTCTGACCTAGAGGCTGCAGAAGCCTAGTGCTTCATTAGTACTTTCCATTTACTTTCCATGTATTGAGACTAGCAGACTTTTATAGTTGAATTGTAATAATTTCAGATATTGTATCTCTTTTCTGGTTGGGACACATTATATAGATGCTGTGATTCTATACTTTCATGTTTATCTGGTTAGTTTCCCTAGATTGGTACAGCTTACTTCATTGTGTCTAACAATGAAGGCTGGGCGTGTCCGACTCGTGTCCGATTATTCGGGAGCGGGTCGTGACAAGATGCCACATAATGGAAGATGGCATCACCCAAAATTTTTGGGAGCCAAATAGTATTATTGTTTGTAAATATTCAAAGTGGTTTTGACTAATAAATTTGACACGTATTAAGCTTTTATTGGAGAGTGAACAAATATCCTAGTTTTGTTGGGTGAACAAAAATAGACTCATTCGTTTCCCGTCTTCCAAATCTTGTTTTTTCTCGATTCGATTGGTCATCGACTCTAGATTATGAATAGTATGCATGTATGTTAAAGAGTGAAGAGTGAATTGAAGATGAATGTTAGTATGGGATAACTGTACTATGATGAACGTCCCCTGTATTTATCTTCTTCAAGAGATGAACCTTTGATGACCATTAGAAGATTATAGGTACTCGTATGAACAAACTGTCATGTCCCGACCCGGAATCACCCGAATCATCGTCCTCGCAGGGGGCGTGATGCCACACGAGCCTGGAGTTGCGCTCGTGCAAGGCAAGATGACAAGTTCGCAAATGGTTATCTTTGAGTTGATGTTAACAACGAAAAAAAAACAGAGTATACGAAACAATTCTCTTTATTGATATTTGAACTGAGATTACAAAGGCTTTCAATAGCTCAACTAAATTTGCCAAGTTCGCTACAACACCCAAGTTCTCTCTTGCCCACAAAGGATTTCACCGTTCCACACATCATGCCTTCTATATCTCGACCGCATCAATGCAGTTGTAAGTCCGAGCGTCAATGCGATCGCACGCTTCAAACGCTACGACATTCCATGCCTCTGTGCGATCAAGCGAAGCTTCGCTGCGAGCAATCCATTCCCTACACCCTGTATGAAAGTTGGTGGGGGATCAGTACGTTCGTCCTTGCATGTACTGACGAAAAGACCAACATTCTATTCAATCATGCAACTTAGCTTATGATCTTGCTATATTCTCCTTAGGGTCGATTTCATGGCATATTCGAAAGCGGTAAAGTATGATATCATGGCAAGCATGTTATCAGAATTAAATAGGCAAGCAGGCAAGCAATCTCGTGTTTGTTTCGTGGTGCGACTTCTTACCAAGTCGACGCACTCGCCCTTGCACTGACGCAAGATGAATACGCCCCATTCCTTCCCTGTCATGTTATAAGTGCTCTCTATACAGGATCTATGTGTGCATGACACATACGTGCCTACACTTTCAACCCATCGTTCCTTAACTATATGGAGGTCTTGGCATATCCACACCAGAATGGACTAAAGGTGTTTCTCTTTTCTTTTCCTTTCTTTCTTTTCTCTCTTTCTTTTCTTTCTCAAATTTGGGTAGCCCGGCGTTTCACGGGTTGGGTTGCTATCCCAAACAACCGAAACATACTGCGTGCATACCAACATTTACGGCTTTTCACATCTATAACCGGTGGCTAGTCGTATTACAGATGAGCGCCCATCAAAGATTATATCCCTCCTAGGCCGAACGGTCCCGGTGCCCTGGTGCAGCCCGTTCGGAGGGAACGTTCCGTGCACGGAAGATTATCTCAATTATCTCAAGTCCATTCGACCATACAATGCACTACTATTATTCAAACAACCAAACATAGTCTTGAGTCCGAGACTCAGTCTTTATCATCTTGTATTTCTTCCATTAACTTTCTATGTTCTTACATTTTATACTTCGTTTCAATGTTCAATGGCATCATGCCTCAACTCAATGTTCGTCAACCGAATGACCCGAAGGTCCCGAACACCTTTTAAGGCATCATGTTATATCTGACAGATCCGTCACATTCATGCCACAACTGTATTCTTTCGTAACGAAGCCATCTTTTATGATCTTGTGCACGTAGGCACGTTTCGACACATTTATCATCTTTCCTTCGCGTCGTGCACTTGCTACACTCATTGAAGCCGTATTTCTATGTTTTATGCCTTAGTGTTCAATGTACATGGCTCGTGCACTAGGGCACTCGCCTATATTTTTCTTTCAATGTGCTAGCCTTTCTAACTCGTGCGCGAGGACACGGAAAGACTCGTTCACGAAGGCACTCGCCGAATACAGTAATCCCATGTTCTTGCGGCTTGCGCACCGAGACGCTCGCCTTTGTAATATCCAATGTTCCATAGCGACTTGTGCATTTGATGCACGTTTCATTTCAATTGTTCTAACTAGTGTTCGACACACACTACGATTTATCTTCCGATCGGACCACGCCCGTGGCGTCGATAGGTTAACTTAGCATACAATGATACATTCTGACTTAGGCATGAAGGAGTAAAAAGAAGAGTTAATCCTCCCACCTTGAGTCGATACGTCTTGTCGTTTCATCGAGCCGATGCAGCTCGATTTCATAACTTCGTTGCACGACGAACTGTCCGGACTTAACCATTCGAGCACTTTGTGCTTCATTGAATTATACGTCCGATTTAGATTACCGTGCCATCGCCTCAGTCCGTCGCAAGGCAACGATTGGTTTTGCGGACCCTTTTCTGAATAAGGCAAAATGCCGACCTCTAATATTTTAGCGTAAACGTATAGCCTGCACACGAAACCAACTAAAATCAATACTTGTTTGAATGGTTCAAACGCCTTGCGTTGATTCGATTTCTTAGAATCTTCGAACTGACTCAATGCTTTGCCTCGGGCCAACACTTGCATCGATCTTACTCGATGCGTTCCTCGGGTCAATGTAACTATCCAACTCGATGCATCCTCGGGACAATGTAACTCTTTGTATCGATTCACATCGATACGTAATCGGGTCAGTGCAACTCTTCGAATCAATGACTCAGCATAATGTACCATGTGGAGCGGGGCATTACATAATATACCACTCAAAACAAGGTTCGTCCTCGAACCGAAACTATCACTAAATTTCAAGGGTTTCACTAGATCGTTTCACGATCTCGTATCACTATCGTTTAGATCATACAATTTAGTTTGGAATCATACACATATTTTAGGCGTTCCACCAATATATGCATTTCAGCCAAGCTCAGTTGTAGGATATCGGAACAACGCTAACATGTAACTTCTTATTCTCAATTACTTACTACCTCGTACTCTCGATCGGACTTGGGCTCTAGTGCTTGTTCTCGCAATTCTAGCGCATATGCATATTGATACACACGCGATCATCCAACAAAAGTCAAGGCACACGATGCGATTCAAAAATCGCATTTCTCACTTTGTAAGTTTCATCGGGACTATCAATTCTGTGCGTCGCATCAAGCCGTCGCGCATCCGATCACAACGAGTCTTCGTAACGCCTTGCGTTCGACGTCACTACCCAACTTATTTATGAAGTTTCACTTCGTATCTTATCTCGATATGCTTTTCTTTTGTTGACTTGTAAATGCATCAACATTCAGGACTATGTCCGCTAGGTGACTTACTTAGACACCATGCTCAAATTCTTCCGACGCAACTCAATTTGACATTGCACAAAGGCCCGTAATCTATCCGAATCAAGTTTAATTCCATTCGACGATGCTCAAGGCAACGATTGCCTTGACACGAAGGTCTTTATGATGTGTCTTACGTTCGATTCCTATCGAGTAAGAAATTTCTAACCAAATTCTATACTTTCCCGTCTCGCAACATCGAATATAAGTCCGATTCATGCAAGCTCGATTCTAAGGTGAATCCAAATCTAATGACATAACTCGTAAGTCATTCCCTTATCGTTCTCTCTCGTGTATAGCACGATTCTCATAATTGCCTATCCGAATCACCAAGTTCGTTGGTGAATTTCTAGTTCGATCGTCGACCAACAAAACCATTCAAGCATTCATCCGACGAATACTCAACATCTAGCTACATCATTCTCAATCGAAAGCTGTTCCCACAATTTATTTTTTCGATCGCCTAGACTTATCGTCAACATGCACCACCTAATATTTGTTATTGATGTAATTTTGCATGTGACAACGCATAGGTCATCTTACGGTCTGCAACATTCAATTTGATTTGATGGTCAAGTCTTCTAGGGTCAGCTGCCCCGAAGCTACGCTCGATAATTGTGGATCATTAACGAAGGACAGTTTACTACGAACCATGCTATATCTTATTTCGGAGCTAAATCACGTTTCGACGATTTCGATGCCACTACCCAATTTTGGACAAAATCATTTCTATCGGCGCAACTGATGCACAACTATCCTCCGAGTAAAGTCATGCACTACCGTCGATGATTCCGCTATTCATGAAGCATCTCCTCGCATTGAGTTCGAGTCTATCTTATTTGCGGTCGACCTACGAGATGTTATACGCATCGAACAATCGTCGATGACTTATAGTCTCGTCTTGATCAATCACAAAGTTCATGATCAACCAGTTCGTTCATTCTCGTGTTGTTATTTACAAATTTTTTTGATAGTGCGAGGTACACTCCATTTTGTATTCTCACATGGTGATTACGTTTCCTTACGTATCGATCTCGATACGTCGTATCAATTTTGATAGCGTAAGGGTCAACTTTTATTATGTTTCAACATCGACAACTTGCATTGCAAACGTCCAAGTTCTCCACAAACATTTCCATACGTCTCGAATCATTTCTCGATTCGTTGCATTCCGTTATGCCTTGATCGCGTAACCGAGTTACCGATTATCCAACATCGAACCCTCGAGTTATACGATCATGCCCTCTAAGTTTTACGTGTTTTAGTCGTACTCAAATGAGTTTCGCCGTAACGTAATCAACTATCTCTTAGGAACTATTTACCCGCATCAACCAACTCACCGAAGTCGCACATCGTGCGATCCGATTATAATTTGCCTCGCCCAACATTTCTATCGAGATCGCAAGTCGTGCGATTTGATTCGCCTCGTCCAATATTTCTATCGAGATCGCAAGTCATGCGACTCATTTGTAAGTTCGAGTTTTCCTTTCCCGTCGATTCGATTATTGCTTCAAGGCATAATCGTTCCGTTAGTCTCAATCGTCCAACCGACTTATAATTTTCGTCCGACGTATCAGTCATTGATACGAGTCTCGTCTTATCGTCCCAACCGATTTTTGAAGAACACTTGCATCAACATACCGTCATACAAATTTCCAATCGAGTCTCGGTACTCTCCCGTCCGTTGCGGACAAACCTTCCGCAATTCTCACAACGCGTCGATGCAATTCATCGCATAAGTGGTATATCATATACCACTCAGAATCGAGTCATTCATCGCATACGTGGTTGTAAAACCACTAAATTTTTGATTTTTTTATTTAAAAAGACTTAAAATGAATTTATGCAATTTATGTTTTATTAATTATTAAAGATGACCTTAGCCATTGTTGAGTTTTGGAGCAAAAGACGACCATGAATTTTGGCACGAAAAATGTAGCAGTGTGCCTTGACTAGTGTACTAGCCATGCTAGGGGAAGCCTAGCCGTAGTGATGACCAAACTAGGAAAACCAGGCCGAGTTGTGAGTTGACTCACTTAAATCAATTTAATTAGATATTATTTAATATATTGATTTTTAGACGACCCGGTTTGTCCAAACCAGCCCAAACTGGGCCCGGACCAAACCTAGACCCAAGTAGGCATGTGGTGTAACCAAAGACGACCATATAGGAATAATTTATGTGTGTGCAAATATTTCTTAAATTATTTTAAGACTTGATGTATAATTTCTAATTAATTGTTCATTTGTACAAATATTAGTATTATTATTATCTAATAATATTTTCCAATATTGGTACAATATTCTGAACCCGGATAAGGGTGTGTAGTATAAGTCCACCACAACCACCATTTGATTATTCTAATATTTGATTATTATTAATTTTATTTTTGTCATGATTAAATAAGCATATTTATTATTATTAAGTTACTATTATTGGTTTTTATTTTTATTGTCAAACTAAATTTATATATATGTAAATATGTCTATAATAGGTTCTAGATAATATAAAATTTTCATCTGAATTTTATGAAGATTTTATATTATATATATATATATATATATATATATATATATATATATATATATATATATATATATAAAATATATATATATATATATATATATATATATATATATATATATATATATATATATATATATATATATATATATATGTAATATGAGATATGATTTAAAGAAGAAAAAGAAAATAATAATAATAATATATATGGTCGGCCCCACTAGGGGAACCGACCCCTTAAGCAAGCTGCCAGAAGCTTTGCAATTAAGAAGAGGGGGGCCGACCCTTAAGAGCAACAGCAGCAGCAACATATGGCCGAACCCTCTCTCTCCTTTACATATATACATGCATATATATTAGTGAAAACACCAACCAAACCCTAATACGAATCTCTTCCTCCACCTTCCCCCTCCTCTCTCCTTCTCCCTCGGCCAACCCCTTCCCTCCGTGTGCACAGCAGCACCCCACGACAACGAAAACGGAAACGACAATAACAGAATTTAAAATCAAGGTACCTAACTTTACCATGCAATTTCTCTCTCAGTTCTTGTTCGTTTTTGATTCTGTAAATTCGTGTAGAAAGCCCACATGACCCTCTTCGAGATCCTCCAGGTGGATCTCGACATGGCCATCCAACTTGCTCGAAAAATTGAGACGAAGGTGGAGAAAAACTATTTTTCTGGAATATTAAAAACTGTTGTAAAACACCTACTTGTCGGCCAATTTTCTTTCTGTACAAAAGAATTTTGTAGAAACCAATTAAAGATAGTTAAAAATAATATATACGAGATTGTAACGCACCTTCCGGAATCACATTTCATCTATTATGTAAAAAGTTACAAGTTGTTAAAGTTTCACGAAAAATTATAAATTCTATTTTGAAAATTGGAAAAATACATCGATACGGCGTGCTCCCTGACAAATCGGGCGACGTGGTCATGAACCCAAAGTACCAAAAGATGCGTATCGACTTCGTGGATGTGTGAGCTTTGACGGAATTCAAATTGGTTGGGTGTGTGCGACGAATTTGATCTGTATCCGTCAAAATTTACCGTATCAGCCTTTTTGCAAATTCTCCAATTACTTTATACACGTTCGTCAAATCGAGATGAAATTTGTGCCAGCAGGACTGAATCATTTTTCTGGTCATGTATGCCAAGTTTGGTCCGATTCTGAGAAGGTCGATCGGAACGCCTATTTGGCGGGCCCGCGACCCGCTCCAACGGGCGAATTTGTGCACTGCCCGTCGGAATCTAAATTTGGACATACGGTTGGGCTCGTCTCTCATACTGGACCTGTAGATATATAGTTTGACGACTTTAGAGACCGTAGATTCTGGCACGCATTTCGGTGCAAAACTGGTCCAACGGCGGACATCGTTTTGACCTGAAATTATGATTTTACCCCTGTTCCAGAATTGGACTTTTGGACAGGTGTTTTCTATACATATCTTTTATTCCAAACACGTTCGTGGTGTTTATTTCAGCATCCGGAGCCGTTTGTGGATTTTGGCTTTCTTGCTTCATCGATTTACCGGTTTGAGCTATTGGATCCTACGCTTTTGCACATAACCTCAGGCAAGATACATTGCCATATTTACTGCTTATATTTAGTCTGCATTTTGGTTGTTTGCATATCACTATTTATTTATTTCCAGTTCTTGTAGCTGTACCATTATTACAGTTCCTGATTTATTACCTGCTCAGTGATATTAGCTTTACTTTACTTATTATCCTTTGATTGCATATAGACCTATAGTTAAGGGACTACCATCTGTAGTGTATTGCATAAACCTTGACACAGTTGTATCACAAGATATGTGTGAGATGAGTAGCATGTAGAGGTACTTGCGTGTTGGCTGATCACCCGTACGCATGCGTTAGGTCTAACTGCTAATAGAGACATGTTAGGAGACTTAGCAGTTAGTAGAGGTACATGATCGCGGATGCAACTTAGATAGGTGCATCAGGTGGGAAGAACATTTTCTTGTCGTATGGGCTTCTATTACACATTCCTTTGTAACCCGGAAGCTCCACTGGAGATACGGGTATGCTTACCCCCTTAGGTTGGCCACTGTCGTTTTTGAACGTCATGCACTTAGGTCACTAGTGCCCAAGTGGGGACTATACCAAATCCTATTTACATCCAGGGCTCATACGATGAATGGTTTGTTCTTAACTGTATAAACACATTAGAATGGTTAGATAACCCTCGTCAATGTCATGTCACCCCGTTCCATTAGTAGCTTGGGACAATGTCGCATCGCGGAATAGTATGCTACCCCTTGTCCTTGTTTGGTTGTAGGGGTAGTCCACTGTTTCGATGATGAGATATTGGATCTTGTTACGAATGGGACTATTTTACTTTACTTGTGATTTATGACATATTATATATATTCAGTTATGTGGCATGTTCTTCCTGTATATTGTTACGTCCCTCTGAGGACCTGGTGATCTCTCCAGGTGCGTGCTTTGATGATGTTTTGCAGGTGCTCTAGCCAAGATCGTGGTCTCTCCCTTTCTATCGAGGAGGATTACTCTTGGATCAGCTATTCTATCCATCCCTTTCTTGTACATTTTTTTCTCATTTAAATGGTTTGTAGTGGATTTGTCTCCGCCCAACTACATATATAAATAACAAAGTTCATAGATGATTTATATTATTCTTCTTTTATTTGGTGGATGAGATTTAGTTATCATGGTTTACTGCATTTCACAGCTTATGTATACATACGAAGTTTTTATATATTGGAGTATACCTCGTATGTGTGCAGCTTGCATGGATACGTACTTAGTCCTAAGTATTTTGGGACTGGGCGTTAATTACCTGTTTTTATGGTGGCCCATGCAGGTCGAGTTTATCACTTCGGTTACGTTACTGTACCGATGTGAGCCTACACATAGGATTAGAGTTTAGGATCTCATCCACATGCTTTACCTCTTTCTTTGGCTTCAAATTCTGAACTCTCGTTTGCCTTCCTTGATTTGCATCTTGCTTGATTCTGTCCTACCGTGAATTCTTATTTTTCGTGGTTACTGACAGCTAGGAAGATGACTACACTAGTATATACTCATTGGTCAAACATATGGCTAGAAGGATTACATTGGCAATTGGAATACATTGAGACTCTAACTAAGTTATAAAGGCTTTTTCTAAAGGTATGATTTTAATGAGTAGTAAAATATAAGTTTGGTAGCAGCGATATTACCAACATCAAAAGATAGAGATGAGCTTATTTTGAGATTTCCAGGTAGTAATCACCAGAGGATGGATAGAATTTTATTTGATATTGCAGGAAGATAGCTAGAATCTATATACAATTGATTTAAGAAATTGATTAATTTTTTTTGAGTTTTTATATTCATGAATTATTGGAATATAGTTATACATCTTTGAACAGATATAAATTAGTTTAGAAGGGATCTTAAATTTTTATGTGGTAGTAAAAATTTTATTTTAGTCGTACAACGTACGATTAATAAGTGTATTAAATTTCAAAATTTAAAATGGAAGTAATGATAGTAAAATTTTGGTTTAAAATATTTTGTAAGATATGGAAACAATTTTGAGGGAAAATTTTAAATTTTAAATTGTGTACTATGATTGATGATTTATAAATCTATTTAGATTTTGAGTTAAAAGTTTTGATTATGGTTATAAAAAATTTGGTAAAAAAGAGAGAGAAAGAGAATGAGTTTTTATTTATGAAGGTTTTAGAAAATATGTATGGACTATTGAAATATAAAAATCGATGTGATAAAAAATGAATGTTTTAAAATGTCGTAGGATTATGGTTGGTAAGTGCAATAAAATATTGAGCTTAAATTTTGAGATTGCTTTGTATTATGCTAATATCTTTATCTAGAGAGTTATTTGAATTTTTTTTTTTTTGAGTTTTTAAGTTATGATTGGTCATGGAAATTTTTTTTATAGATTTATGATTTATGAACTCTTGAGTTTAATAGTTGGATTTAAAATGTTAAATTTTGGGAAAAAGAATTTAGAAGTAATGTGATAAAAGTTTACTTTGAGATTTATGAAAGGGGTTTAAATTTTCTTTTAGTCATGACTAAGTGGGACGACTTAGAGTGAATACAAATTATGATAGTGTATTTTGAAAATTTTATTAAGAAACTATTTGGAGGAAACTCGAGTTAAAATTTTAATGGTAGACCACCAAGATAGCCCTAATGAGTTAGAAGTATTCCATACTAATTGCCATATCCCTCATGACCATGATAGTAGTATACATAAGTGTTGCTAGTCATCTACCAAACTATGTGATGGTTTCTCAACATCGACTCACTCGACCATCCCTCGTGACCTACTAACTGTTTGCAATTTGAATACTGAATTGATCATTTCTTAACTGTATTCATCTAGGAGACTATCTTCTCTCTAGAACAGTGTCCCTAAATTATTTTTACTATAGTCCTAAATAAATTTTATTTCATGTTTCAACATGATCTTCTTTATTTTTGCATTAATTGTCACCCATGAACTCCTAATTTTTATTATAGATCTTTTGGCGTCCCTTACCGTGACTTTGATATTCGGAGTGTAATACTAGCTGTTACCTTCCAACAAATTTTTATACGCAAGACCTAGACAAGCCCACCTTCATGTATATATCATGTTCCACTAAAATACGCCTCCTTGTACATTATTTTTATGATACGAATTTCTGATCAAAATGGCTAAACTATAACCTTTACCATGATACCGATATATTTTTTGACCACGGATAGGGACTTAACCTCGACTCAATTCTTTCGACCCGATATGTGATTTTGTTCTACTTAATTCCTTAAATGCTTAAATTTGTGTTTTATTTTGATTGCTATCACACTACTAGCTTAACTCTTGTAACTTGGGTAGAATACCTCACGGCCCAACAAAGCCTTTATCCTTGTGACCCATGTTGATAAGTTTACTCAGACTATAAATTCAGAGGACCCTAACTTAGCTAGTCAACCAAGCCAACTGCACAGGCCCAAACTTCGGACGAAACTTAGATTTTAAAAGATCCTGGACTATTTAATTTCCTTTATTATTCCCCCTTACTTATATTTTGACTATCTTATGCTGCTAATTAGCCTCAGTTTTGCAAGCTTATTTCTTTACCAAGCTTGATCATGACATATTTTATTAGATGCACCCACTAACATATTGTCTAATCAGAACCGGTGCATGATGGTCTGATCAACCTGTTGCACTTTGGTTCGCTTTTCATATATTATTTTACGTGGATGGGGACATAGTGAAACGTGCCCTAGAGTCTCATCCGTGACAGCCTTGGCAAATTCTCTTTTGAATTATTTTCGTCGCCTATGAACCTCGTATTCGTACTCAATAGCATCGTCTTTAAACTCTTTATTGTTCTTGTCTTTTACTTATTTGGAAAGGCAATGCACTGTACTTGATAGATAGACTCAAGGTATTACCTTCAGTTGCCCTATCAGTTATATATACACAAATTTAGATAGCCACCGATCAACACATGTGGCTATATCCCCGCCTTTAACTACTTATCCTTTCCTCAAACCTAGAATTATTAGCGGGCCATTTCAATCATTTTTGAACACTTGAGAAGGATTCTAATCGTTTACTTGGTCAAACTCTCAACCAAGACGATTAGTATCCAGTTCTCCCTCAAGGAACCATATCTCCCAAATGTCTAAATTATCCTCTTTGGTCCACTCAATTCCTTACTATTCTCTAAATTGGATTATCAAAATTTTGTTACCTTCACTAGCAACCCTTATTCAATTCCATAACCATGATATATTTTTGTATATATCGACTCCATAATTTTCTAATGCATGGTTGTATTGAACGCCGTTTCATCGCCTCCTCCAAAATTTAATCGTATTTTGGTATTGACGAACTCTTTCTATCCCTCAACCCTATCTACCCTATTATTCCAAAATTTCGAGGATGAAATTCTTGTAAGATGGGTAGGATGTAAAACCCCTAAATTTTTGAATTTTTTTTTATTTAAAAAGACTTAAAATTAATTTATGCAATTTATGTTTTATTAATTATTAAAGATGACCTTAGCCATTGTTGAGTTTTGGAGCATAAGACGACCATGAATTTTGGCACGGAAAATGTAGCAGTGTGCCTTGACCAGCGTACTAGCCATGCTAGGGGAAGCCTAGCCATAGTGATGACCGAACTAGAACACCAGGCCGAGTTGTGACTTGACTCACTTAAATCAATTTAATTAGATATTATTTAATATATTGATTTTTAGACGACCTGGTTTGTCCAAACTAGCCCAAACTGGGCCCGGACCAAACCCAGACCCAAGTAGGCATGTGGTGTGACCAAAGACGACCATGTAGGCATAATTTATGTGTGTGCAAATATTTCTTAAATTATTTTAAGACTTGATGTATAATTTCTAATTAATTGTTCATTTGTAAAAAATATTAGTATTATTATTATCTAATAATATTTTCCAATATTGGTACAATATTCTGGACCCGGATAAGGGTGTGTGGTATAAGTCCCCCACAACCACCATTTGATTATTCTAATATTTGATTATTATTAATTTTATTTTTGTCATGATTAAATAAGCATATTTATTATTATTAAGTTACTATTATTGGTTTTTATTTTTATTGTCAAACTAAATTTATATATATATGTAAATATGTCTATAATAGGTTCTAGATAATATAAAATTTTTATCTAAATTTTATGGAGATTATATATATATATATATATATATATATATATATATATATATATATATAAGATGAGATAAGATTTAAAGAAGAAAAAGAAAATAATAATAATAATATATATGGTCAGCCCCACTAGGGGAACCGACCCCTTAAGCAAGCTGCCAGCAGCTTTGCAATTAAGAAGAGGGGGGCCGACCCTTAAGAGCAGCAGCAGTAGCAACATATGGCCGAACCCCCTATCTCCTTTACATATATACATGCATATATATTAGTGAGAACACCAACCAAACCCTAATCCGAATCTCTTCCTCCACCTTCCTCCTCCTCTCTCCTCCATCCTCGGCCAACCCCTCCCCTCCGCGAGCATAGCAGCACCCCGCGACAACGGCAACGAAAACGACAACAACAACAAGAACAACAACAACAGAATTTAAAATCATGGTACCTAACTTTACCATGCGATTTCTCTCTCAGTTCTTGTTGGCTTTTGATTCCGTAAATTCATGTAGAAAGCCCACATGACCCTCTTCGAGATCCTCCACGTGGATCTCGATATGGCTATCCAATTTGCTCGAAAAATCGAGACGAAGTTGGAGAAAAAACCATTTTTCTGGAATATTAAAAACTGTTGTAAAACACCTACTTGTCGGCCAATTTTCTTTCTGTACAAAAGAATTTTGTAGAAACTAATTAAAGACAGTTAAAAACAATATATATGAGATTGTAACGCACCTTCGGAATCACTTTTCACCTATTATGTAAAAAGTTACAAGTTGTTAAAGTTTTACGAAAAATTGTAAATTTTATTTTTGAAAATTGGAAAACACCCCGATACGGCGTGCGCCCTGACAAACCGGGCGACGTGGTCGTGAATCAAAAGTACCGAAAGATGCGTATCGACTTCGTGGACGTGTGAGCTTTGACGAAATTTAAATTGGTTGCGTGTGCGCGACGAATTTGACCCGTATCCGTCGAAATTTACCGTATCGGCCTTTTTGCAAATTCTCCAATTACTTTGTGTACGTTCATTAAATCGAGATAAAAGTTGTGCCAGTAGGACCAAATCATTTTTCTGGTTATGTATGCCAAGTTTGGTCCGATTCTGAGAAGGTCGACCGAAACGCCTATTTGGCGGGCCCGCGATTCGCTCCAATGGGCGAATTTGTGCACAGCCCGTCGGAATTCAACTTTGGACATACGGTTGGGTTCGTCTCTCAAACGGGACCTGTAGACATATAGTTTGACGACTTTAGAGACTGTAGGTTCTAGCACGCGTTTCGATGCAAAACTGGTCCAACGACGGACATCGTTTTGACCCAAATTACGATGTTGCCCCTGTTCCAGAATTGGACTTTTGGACAGGAGTTTCTAATACATATCTTTTATTCCAAACACGTTTGTGGTATTTATTTCAGCATCCGGAGCCGTTCGTGGATTTTGGCTTTCTTGCTTCATTGATTTACCGGTTTGAGCTATTGGATCCTGCGCTTTTGCACACAACCTCAGGTAAGATATATTGCCATATTTACTGCTTATATTTAGTCTGTATTTTGGTTATTTACATATCACTGTTTATTTATTGCTAGTTCTTGTAGCTGTACCATTATTACAGTTCCTGATTTATTACCTGCTCAGTGATATTAGCTTCAGTTATTATCCTTTGATTACATATAGACCTATAGTTAAGGGACTACCATCTGTAGTGTATTGCATAAACCTTGACACAGTTGTATTACGAGATATGTCTGAGATGAGTAGCATGTAGAGGTACTTGCGTGTTGCTGATCACCCATACGCATGCGTTAGGTCTAACTGCTAATAGAGGTATGTTAGGAGACTTAGCAGTTAGTAGAGGTACATGATCGCGGATGCGACTTAGATAGGTGCATCGGGTGGGGAGAATATTTTCTTGTCGTATGGGCTTCGATTATACATTCCTCTGTAACCTGGAAGCTCCGTTGGAGATACGGGTATGCTTACCCCCTCAGGTTGGCCACTGTCATTTTGAACGTCATGCGTTGGAGATACGGGTATGCTTACTCCCTCAAGTTGGCCACTGTCATTTTTGAACATCATGCTCTTAGGTCACTGTCATTTTTGAACGTCAGGCAGGGCTCATGCGATGAAAGGTTTGTTCTTAAATGTATAAATATATTAGAATGGTAGATAACCCTCGTCAATGTCATGTCACCCCGTTCCATTAGAAGCTTGGGACAATGTCGCATCGCGGAATAGTGTGCTATCCCTTGTCCTTGTTTGGTTATAGCGGTAGTCTACTGTTTCGATGATGAGATATTGGATCTTGTTACTTGTTATTTATGATATATTATATATATTCAGTTATGTGGCATGTTCTTCCTGTATCTTGTTACGTTCCTTTGAGGACCTGGTGATCTCTCCAGGTGTGTGCTTTGATGACGTTTTGCAGGTGCTCTAGCCAAGATCGTGGTCTATCCCTTTCTATCTAGGAGGATTGCTCTTGGATCAGTTATTCTATCCATCCCTTCCTTGTATATTTTCTTCTCATTTAAATGGTTGGTAGTGAATTTGTCTCCGCCCAACTACATGTATAAATGACAAAGTTCATAGATGATTTATATTATTCTTCTTTTATTTGGTGGATGAGATTTAGTTATCATGGTTTACTGTATTTCACAGCTTATGTATACATACGAGGTTTCCATATATTGGAATATACCTCGTATGTGTACAGCTTGCATGGATACGTACTTAGTCCTAAGTATTTTGGGACTGGAGCGTTATCATGTAAATTCGAAGTACTTGCAGCAACATTATCCGACTTTGTATTAGACTTATTGTATGGAACATTCAGTGCGGCATCGAGTAGAGTCAAGAGTGATTTGATTGGTGGTGGGCAACTCTTTAGACTTAAAATGAAGCAAGCGTCCTGAGAAAGTTGAGCCTAGAGCTCTGATACCAATTTGTCACGCCCCGACCCAGAATCACCCGAATCATCGTCCTCGCAGGGGGCGTGATGCCGCACGAGCCTGGAGTTGCGCTCGTGCAAGGTAAGATGACAAGTTCGCAAATGGTTATATTTGAGTTGATGTTAACAATGAAAAGAAAATAGAGTATACGAAATAATTCTATTTATTGATATTCGAACTGAGGTTACAAAGGCTTTCAATAGCCCAACTAAATTTGCCAGTTTGGCTACAACACTCAAGTTCTCTCTTGCCCACAAAGGATTTCACCGTTCTATACACCATGCCTTCTATAACTCGGCCATATCAATCCTGTTGCAAGTCTGAGCGTCAATGTGATCGCACGCTTCAAATGCTACGACATTCTATGCCTCTGTGCGATCAAGCGAAGCTTTATCGCGAGCAATCTATTCCCTATACCCTGCAAGAAAGCTGGTTGGGGATCAGTACTTTCGTCCTCGCATGTACTGATAAAAATACCAACATTCTAACCCGATATTTTAGTATTTTGTTTAATCATGCAACTTAGCGTATGATCTTGCTATATTCTGCTTAGGTTCGATTTCATGGCATATTCGAAAGCGGTAAAGCATGATATCATGGCAAGCATGTTATTCGAATTGAATAGGCAAGCAGACAAGCAATCTCATATTTGTTTGGTGGCGCGACTTCTTACCAAGTCGATGCACTCGCCCTTACACTGACGCAAGGTGAATATGCCCCATTCCTTCCCTTTCATGTTATAAGTGCTCTCTATGCATGATCTATGTGTGCAGGACACATACATGCCTACACTTTCAACCCATCGTTCCTTAACTATATGGAGGTCTTGGCATATCCGTGCCAAAATGGACTAAAGGTGTTTCTCTTTTCTTTTTCTTTCTTTCTTTTGTCTCTTTCTTTCTTTCGCAAATTTGGGTAGCCTGGCGTATCACGGGTTGGGTTGCTATCCTAAACAACCGAAATATACCGCGTGCATACCATTATTTGTGGCTTTTCACATCTATAACCGATGGCTAGTCGTATTGCAGATGAGTGCCCATCAAAGATTATATCCCTCCTAGGCCGAACGGTCCCGGTGCCCTGGTGCAGCCTGTTCGGAGGGAACGTTCTGTGCACGGAAGATTATCTCAATTATCTCAAGTCTATTCGACCATGCAACGCACTACTATTATTCAAACAACCAAACATAGTCTTGAGTTCGAGACTCAGACTTTATCATCTCGTATTTTTTTCATTAACTTTCTATATTCTTACATTTCATACTTCGTTTCAATGTTCAATGGCATCATGCTTCAACTCAATGTTCGTCAACCGAACGACCCGAAGGTCCCGAACACCTTTCGAGGCATTATATCATATCTGACAGTTCCGTCACATTCATGCCACAACTGTATTCTTTCGCAACGAAGCCATCTTTTATGATCTTGTGTACGTAGGCACATTTCGACACATTTATCATCTTTCCTTCACGTCGTGCACTTGCTGTACGCATCGAAGCCATATTTTCATATTCTATGCCGTAGTGTTCAATGTACGTGGCTCGTGCACTAGGGCACTCGTCTATATTTTTCTTTCAATGTGCTAGCCTTTCTAACTCGTGCGCAAGGGCACGGAATAACTCGTGCACGAAGGCACTCGTTGAATACAGTTATCCCATGTTCTTGCAGCTTGTGCACCGAGGAGCTCGCCTTTGCGATATCCAATGTTCCATAGCGACTCATGCATTTGATGCACGTTTCATTTTAAACGTTCTAACTAGTGTTCGACACACACTATTATTTATCTTTCGATTGGACCACACCCGTGGCGTTGATAGGTTAACTTAGCATACAATGATACATTCTGACTTAGGCATGACGGGGTAAAAAGAAGAGTCAATCCTCCCACCTTGAGTCGATACGTCTTGTCGTTTTACCAAGCCGATGCAGCTCGATTTTATAACTTCGTTGCACGACCAACTCTCCTGAGTTAGCTATTTGAGCACTTCGTGCTTCATTGAATTATACGTCCGATTTGGTTTACCGTGCCAACGCCTCAGTCCGTCGTAAGGCGACAATTGGTTTTGCGGACCCTTTTCTGAATAAGAAAAAATGCCGACCTCTAATATTTCAGTGTAAACGTATAGCCTGCACACGAAACCAACTAAAATCAATACTTGTTTGATTGGTTCAAACGTCTTGCGTTGAATCGATTTTTTAGAATCTTCGTACCGACTCAACGCTTTGCCTCGGGCCAACTTAACACTTGCATCGATCTTACTTGATGCGTTCATCGGGTCAATATAACTATCTGACTCGATGCATCCTCGGGACAACGTAACTCTTTGTATCGATTCGTATTGATACGTAATCGGGTCAACGCAACTCTTCGAATCAATGACTCAGCATAATGCACCATGCGGAGCGGGGTACTACACAAACAATATATCTTTATCTTCTACTATATAATGCGGTTTGGAAACAGTTCAAAAATTGAGCCGTCTAAGCTGTACAGAGTCAGCCCTGAACATGTTCATCTGGAACGTTCGAACATGGTCCTCTAATATAGAGAGCCCTAAATTTCGGATGTTAGTTGTTGTAATATTTTTATGATGCATAGTTAAATAAGATAATGTATTAATGTAGCTTAAGTGGCAAAGATACTAGCGCCTGCCATCGTGTCAAAAATGTCATCAAATCGAGAAATAGGGAACCTATACTTGACGGTTATCTTATTGATGACACGACTATCTACGCACATCCTCCAACAATCATCTTTTTTGGGAGTGAGTAGTGCAGGAACGGCACAAGGACTCAAGCATTCACGAATAAAGCCCTTCCGTAACAACTCGTCCACTTGGCGTCTAAGTTCTGTGTGTTATGTGAGATTCATTCTATAATGAGGTAAGTTGGGTAAGATGGACCTCGACACTAAGTCTATGGCATGTTGGATATCTCTCGAAGGAGGAAGTTTGTTAGGTAGGTCTTCTGACATAATATAACTATAATCGACTCAGACTGACGAATCTCGGGGGTGGGGGGGTGGGGGTGGTCTACAATATCACTAGTAGGTGCTGTTACGACCCGTACCCGGTATAGGGGCACAAGTGCGTGACAGCGCCCAGCCTACGCCACAGTGTCGATGGTAGAACGCTTTCTAGGTCTACTATACTAGCAGTACATATGATAACCGTCAATATATCTCATCTCCAATTGGAGGACAATAATATATAGCATACTCTACCAGAATAAGTCATATTGGCGATGTCATTTCAAAACGTCGCTATTTTTGTTATATTTAGCGACGAATGTAAATGATGTCACTAAACGTCACTATCAGCGACTTTCAGCGACAGTTAGCAACATGCATTATGGTTTGGAAAGGAAACGTCGTGGTGTAGTCGGAGAACGTCGCTGTTTTATTTTAATCAGCGATGTCCAGCGACTCATCCACTAGAATGTCGCCAGTATTTTAGTGGACAACGACGTTTAGTAACGTCTGTTTCCGACGTCGCTAAATTATTTCATATAGGGTTTGCTGGCCGATCGACTTTTTATTATTTTCTTCCAAACTTTTCATTCTCATGCTCTCCCCAAAATTTCTCTCCCCCTGCCCCTCTCATCTCCGGCGACCCCTTCCCCAGGTGACGCCCTCCCTCCGGCGACCACCCTTCCCTCTGACGCTGCTCCAGTCCTCCACCGCCGACATCCTCGTCGCCGCTGGTCCAGTCCCCTCCGCCGCTGCTCCAGCCCCGGCGACCCCGACCCGACCCCGACCAAGGTAGGTAAACCCCAACCCTAAATCCCTTTTCCTGACACGACACAGACACACTGACACAAATACAGACACGAGACACACATGCGCTGACACAGACAAACACACACGCTGACACATATACGACACACACACACGCTTACATAGACACCAGATACGACACACACACGCTTAAACGACACACACACTGACATAGACACACTTTGACACACACCACACATACACAGACACCACGCTAACACACGATACACACACGCATGCTGATACAACACAACCCTATCTCTATATATATATATATATATATATATATATATATATATATATATATATATATATATATATATATATATATATATATATATATTGAATATTCATTTATGTATATATAGAGGTATATCTAGCTAGGTTCAGACCCTTTTATGTATAAGTACCCTTTTATGTATAAGTACATAATATATATATATATATATATATTATATATATATATATATATATATATATATAATATATATATATATATTATGTACTATATATATATATATATAAATATAAATATTTATATATATATAATTATATATATATATATATATATATTATGTACTTATATAATATATATATATATATATATATATATATATATATATATATAATATATATATATATATATATATATATTATATATATATTATATAATATTATATATATATATATATATATATATATATATATATATATATATATAGATATATATATATTATATATCTATATATATATATATATATATATATTAATATACATGTACATTTGAATATTCATTTATGTATATAGAGGTATATCTAGCTAGGTTCAGACCCTTTTATGTATAAGTACATTATATGAAGCTACACATTTGAATGAAGGGGAAAAATCAGATAATGGGAATGTTGACTGGTATAGGTTGGAGTTGGGGACTGTATGTCCATATGAGAGTATAAATATGTCTTAATAGTAGTGTATCCCATAATAGTATGGTATCCTATATATGTATTATACAATAGGAGGTGTTGTATAGGAGAGGAATGACTTAGGAACAAGTTCAGACTTTGGGACTAATCCTTTGCATCAGTCCCCCCCGAAACCTGAGAGTTGTGAACCAATTCACAAGAGAGTGCCAGTATAGGAAGCAGCAGAAGCAGTGACCTGTGCACAAGGGAGTGCACAGGACAGTGGTTTAACCAGGACAATAGATTAGATTGTTCCTATATTTTGTATGCAATGGTTGATTTGGGAAAAGCCTATACGGCCGGCATCGATACGGTTTCGCATGTCCCGATCCGATACCGACCGATATCGATCCGGTTTCGCTTGTCTCTTATGTTAAGTGTCCGTGTTAGCCTGAAATCAAGTGTCCATGTGAGCCCTTCTCTGGAAATTAAATTACTTATGCCAAGCCATTTGGGACTATCAGAGTTTTAGATTTTTTTCGAAATCTAGTATAACGCTGATTCCCTTAAAAGGCTTGTATAAGTAAGTAACAGTGTATAGAGTGAGTATCCTAGTTGTATATCGTAGTACCTAGAGTGTATAGAGTGAGTATCCTAGAGTGTATAGAGTGTACCTAGAGTGTATATCGTAGTACATAGAGTGTATAGAGTGAGTATCCTAGTAGTATATAAGATATTTTAGAAATTGGGTAATTGTCAAGGTAAGTTTGGAGTATAATTGAAAGTATCTAGAGTGTATCCTCCCTACTCCCCTTCTTCTCATTCGGGTCATGTGGCCTCCTATTCCACATCATATGATATCTACCTCAACCAAAGCCTAGAAATTTCTGAAAATATTAATATTAACCAAGGTTCACACAGTATCGGTATCAGAAGTAAAAAGTTTTCGATTGGTGGTAGGGCGAGCCAGAATCCTTTGACGGAGGATTCTCTGTCAAAGGATTGGTGGGGGGGGGGCGAGCCAGGATTCTCCGTCAAAGAATCCTCCGTCAAAGGATTATGGCTCGCCCTACCACCGATCAAAAACTTTTTACTTCTGATACCAATACCGATATTGTAAACCTTGGTTAATATTAATATTTTCAAACTTCTCTAGGCTTTGGTTGAGGTGGATATCATATGATGCAGAATAGGAGGCTAAGAGAGTCGAATGAGAAGCAGAAAGTAGAGGGGGGCCATAGAGGGGGCCTTCTTGTTGAACACGTGACGACACTCATTTAATACTCATGTGTCTATGAATATATTTAGAATATACTCGAATAATGTGTATCAATCTTTGTAGAATTATTATAAAATAGATATGAATTACGATCTGCGACATCGTTCGTAGATGTACAATCATTATCCTGATGACATGTGCAGTGTACGAGATAAATTTATACAGGGGGTAGAGCAGTTTCTGCAATTCACCAAGGCGTTCCCTCAGTACATGGACCGTACCAAAATTAAGTGTCCATGTGTGAGATGTAACAACATAAAATATTATCCAGAAGTGGATGTGACATATCATTTGTACTCGAAAGGTTTCATGCCGAGTTACTATCAGTAGACCTCATACGGAGAACTTGTGCCTTTAGCATCGAGCTGGAGCCTAATTTGTCGTATGTGGATGTCCATGACCACGCTGGTTACGACGAAGGTGGGTGAACATGGTTTTTGATGCTGCAGGGCCTAGTTTCGATCCGGACAATCATGATGCGGCTGAGGAGGCACCGAATACATATTGCAAAGTTATGGAGTTGCTAGAGAATGCAAGGACTCCTTTGTATCCTGGATGTGAGGATCATTCATTGGAGGTGGTTACAAAATTACTGAGCATCAAGTCCGATTTCAACATGTCTCAAGAATGCTACAACCGAATCATCGGATTGATTATAGAGATCTTGCCGGAGGGTGCAAAGTTACCTACAAACTTCTACTGGTCTAAGAGGATGGTGAGATATCTCTGGATGGGATACGAGAAAATCGATGTACGTCGCTACGGGTGTATGTTGTACTACTAAGATGACAACGATAAAGATGCGTGCATTTTTGTGGTGCTGATCGCTATAAGGCAACAAGTTCAAGTAGGACTCCCGGTGTAAGGAAGCCGACCGATTCGATGTACTAGTTGCCTTTGACGTCGTAATTGTAAAGGTTGTTTATGGTGAAGGAGACTGCCGAGAACATGAGTTGGCACAGACAGGAACAGATCGATGGAATTTTGGATCATCCATCCGTTGGAGAAGCATGGAAGCACTTTGATCGAGTGTATCCAGATTTTGCTTCTAATCCGTGTAATATAAAATTGGGGCTATCCTCTGACGGTTTTACCTCGTTCGAATTTTCAGGTTCCCAGTATTTGTGTTGTCCAGTGATTGTCACTCCGTACAATCTACCGATGTGGATGTGTATGAAGACTCCTTACATATTTCTAATCGTTATCATTTGGGTTCGAACAATCCGAAGAGGAATATCGATGTGTACTTACAGCCGTTGATATATAAGTTGAACCACTGTGGGAAGTAGGTGCCAACACGTATGATGTTTCCAGAAAGCAGAACTTTCAGATGAGGGTCGTACTGATAGACCATCAACGACTTTTCGGCCTATGGAATATTATCTGGATGGAGCACTCATGGCCGTCTCTCATGTCCGTATTGTATGGACCGCATGAAAGCTTTCCGTTTGAAATACGGAGGAAAACCGTGCTTCTTCAATTATCATCGACAGTTCCTGCCGAAGGACCATCCGTTCCCGAGGAACATGAATGCTTTTCGTGCTGGCGTTGTGGAGAAGGCCAATCCACCGCCAAGGTGGACCGGAGACACGATATGGGAGAAGGTCAAAGATTTTTTAAGTGCTATCGAAGAGCCTACAAAGGGATACAAGTGATGAATTTAGCCGCACTCATAATTGGACAAAAAGTTATATTCTGGGACCTGCCATATTGGAGCACCAATCAGATCAGACATAACCTTGATGTCATGCATATCGAGAAGAATGTGTTTGACAACATAATTAATACTGTGATGGACGTAAAGGAAAAGACGAAAGACAATCCCAAGGCCAGGTTGGACTTGGAAGATATATGCAAACGTCCTGCGTTGCATTTGATAAATGAAGGCAATGGAAAGTATAAGCAGCCTAAGGCAATTTTCTCTCTAGACAGGGAGGATAAAGGGAGACTTTGTAGGTGGATTCAGGGCCTAAAATTTTCTGATGGGTACGTGTCGAATTTAAGAAGATGCATCGACCCGAAGGAGAACAAACTGACGGGTATGAAGCGCAACGACTGTCACGTATTTATGGATTGGTTAATTCTGATCACATTTTGAGAATTATTATTGTCGGTCATTTGGGATCCATTGACAAAGCTGAGCATATTCTTCAGAGATCATTGTTCTACTAAGTTGCTTGTCGATCGTCTAGAAAAGCAAGAGAAGGATATTACGGTAACACTGTGTAACTACCACTTTTCTAAAATGAGAGTAATTTTGAACTTTTGTAAAATTGATTATGTTAGTTATTAATAATGGATTTAAATCATGTTAGTGATATCAATTAATGAATTCTTGATTATTTTTATATTATTTTAATTAGTGTATAGTGATTGTGTCATTAACTAGTAAAACCTTAAAACTACTTTGCCTAGAGACTAACCATGACCATGGAGACCTAGCTAATGAACTTAGATGAGTAATTAGACTCTAATCTAGCTAGGAATCACTTAGAATCTAATTAGAGAATATAAACAATGTGTTAGTTTGGGCCTTTAGCAAATGAGCTTAATTTGACAACTAAGAAAGGCCCCTTAAGCAAAAAACCCTAACCAAACCCTAGCCCAACCATGTTGGCCGGCCACAACAGCCCCACCCCACTATATAGGTCATCATTAGCCCCCTTCCTTTTTCCCTTTCATTGAAACCCTAGCCCTAATTTGTGTTCTTCTCCAAATTTGTCTCCATTCCTCAAATCAATTCCAAATTCATCCAAACCAATTGCAAACTCTTCCTCTTGAAGAGAAGAGGCCTCTATTGGCTAGCTAGGAGGGATTTAGAGGAATTTGGCTATTGGAGCTTGGTGGGAGATCTATTCTACGGATTATTTTATTAGGATTCCAACTCCCAATTGGTAAGAGCCTCTAAACCTTTTTAATTTCAGTTTTCTTTCCATAGATGCATTCATTTAGGGTCCCCCTATCATTAGGTAGAGTTTGGTTCGAATTCGAATCCATTTAGGGTGCATATCGCAAGAATATCAGATACGTATCTCAAGTGTTTGTGAAATGCCCCATAGGATATTTTGATCTCTAATTTATGATATAATTATATATTTGGATTGCTAATTACCTGCATATTACATGTGTACTGGACTGGGGTGATTTTGAAGTGTTTTGATAGGTTTTATTGGACACGGGGACACTCGGCCTATGTTTAGCCATGAACAGTAGCTCCCCTGCTACTGGGCTATGTTCTCCTTCGATACACATTAGATTCATCATCTAATCACTGTTTTAGGTTGTCCTGATGACTGACACATGATCCTAGGTTAATGGCTTCGAGCCAAGCCTATTTGAGCCTTGGCATGTACTACAAGTCCCCCATTGAGCAGTCGAGCACTGCATTGATCTGAACTTACATATTTGCTGTGCAGGCTATGTTAGCAGTTATGGTTGGTCTTGAATCTAGGTTCAATCCAACCCTTCATAACCAGTTAGCCATATAGGTTCTATCCAGATTACTATAGTGTGCAGTCCTCCATTCTTGGAATTGATTTGAGCAGTGGGTGAGTGAGTGAGTGTTTAGTGTTTAGTGAGGACTTGGCCTGTGGGGTGTGAATACTGAGATGGGGCAGTAGTATTGTGTGGATTTGTAGTGTGTGGGTGTTCTATTCAGTGAGGAGAGTTGAGGGTGTCGTGTATACTGCTTTGTACCAGTCACCTAATTGTTTACCATTATATCCCTACATCATCATGATCGATCGACCACACAAATGTCCTGCCATGCTTTAATGAATCTGTCCATCCATTGGCATGTACAGTCTAAAGCATATCTGCCCTGCTACCATGTAATGCTTGTATGTACAGGTTCTTCCTTTCACTCTTTATATTAGATTAATGCAATACCATGCACTGAACCTGGGTATTGGTTCAGTCGAGCCAAACTGCACTTACCCATTATTGGCCTTGAGTTCCTGTCAATAATTGTTCAGACCCTTAATATTACATCACCCATATACTTCACCATGTTCTGTCAAACTTTAGCTATTGAATGTTATAGATGTCATACAACCACCTATAGTTCATTGCATATGTCTGCAACCCAAATTGTATTCATTACCCTGCTACTTAGATACCTGCACCATAGATGCTACTTCATCATTTTAAATTGTCCTGCATATTGATCATCTGTCCTGCCTTGTGTTGGTTCAATTGCCGCCTCTTTTGGATTAGGTTCAGTCCCCATATGTATTAGACATTACCAACTGTAGTTACATTAGGTCCAGTCACATTTTAAGTGGAATCCCTATCCAATGTGTCAATTCATATGTATATACACTATCTGCCCTGCCTGTATTACCTTTAGATATCAGTCGTATGTGTGTGAGAGTGTTAGAGTGTTGTGTGTGTAATTTGGATATCTTGGTGTGTCTTAAATGTGTCTCAAATGAACCAGAGAAATAAGGTTTAGTTTGTGTCCAGTTGAGAGAGCGTCCATGTGACACTCGAAGAGTTGGTTGCATGAGTGATTTGGGAGTGTGTGTTAGATTCTTGGTGTCAGAACCCTAGCTTTGTGTGTTAATGTGTTGGCCCCTTCCCATATCTCTAAAATAGTTCAGTATATACATAGTATTAGTCCCTATTACCTTGACACAGTTTGATAACAATGAGTATATGTTAGTATTTGATATGTTAGTGTAATTGGGATTGTGTTAGTTCATGTTAGCATCAGTAGAGATTAGTGTTTAGTAGGATAACTCAGAGAGCATCCCCATTTGAATATCCTAGGTATCAAATGGATATTGTCATCCTATAGATGGGAATTTTCCGGTGTCAATGTATACATGTATGTGAGATGTGTATTATATTTATGGATATATATATAAGTTGGCAGCAGGACATGGCTTAGGCAGGGCTCCCTGTTACAGGGATGCCCAGGTGACTGATTTGTTCTGGCAGTCATTACCTTGCCTTGGCTTGGTTTAGCTTACCCAGGTTGGTTTAGCTCTGCTTCAGTCCCCTTTTTCTTCATATATTAATTTTAAGGTTCAGATTCATCTCTTGTTAGTTCAGTCCTTGCATTATTCTCATACCTTGGTTTAGTTCCAAATAACTTAGTTCATTCCTCTTGTTTCAATTGGAGTATCAAACCCTTTTATTGAGCAGTCCTCATAATCTTTAGGCTACTCATATATCTGTAGGTTCAGTCCATGCTAATTGATATATTAGATGTTATATAGCAACATGCAGTCCTACCTTAATTTGGTAACTGCATATTAAACATCTTGTATCATGTAAGCATCTGTCCTGACCTTGTAAGTGTCCTGCATATCCTTAGTTGTCCCTTCACTAATCTAGTTGAGGTTAGTCCCTTATCTGTGATGTATATAGGGGTGGTTACATATATATTGTTATGTTAGAGCCTAGGTTTGGTTTGGTTGATACCTTATTCAATTTGGGGGTTTGTATTATGGGTTAGGGTGGTATATGGTATATGATGTAGGTTATGTGTGGCATCTTAGAGTTGGTATATAGTTGGATTAGAGTGAGTTATTGTAGACGCCATAGTGTAATACATTATACCTATGTTATGTGTAATGCCCTATATAGCTATATGTGTTATACCTTAGATGTATATGATGTGGGCTATGAGTTGAGGGTTGAGTAGTAGTGTTGTAATGTAGAATTAAGATTATGTAGGTACATGAAGGTTAGGTAGAAAGTGATAGTATAGATACATTAAGTATATGTATTTGTGTTATGCCTTATGCATATGTTATGGTTTATGGTTAGGGATTTTGATTAGCTCATATAGATTTTGGCAATGATGCTTATGAATTATGAGTTAGAATTATAAGCTAGTTAATATAGAATTTTGTTTGAACCTTGTTGCATAGCCTTTTAGCCCAAACCCTAGACTAGACTAAAGACCAATGTGGACCAAATCTAGTTTGACCAAATGTTGACCAAGGATTGACTTTGACTCGATAGTTGACCAAGGATTGACTTTGACCTAGAGAGGCCTATAGCATGTAGAATTTATTGTTTAATTCAAATATTCAATATTGAACTCATTATACCCTGTATTTCTCTAAATAGGACTCTATTACTCCAGTTGGACATCTGTACACTTTAGTTGCTCAGGGTATCAGGCGAGTACATTTTCTGTTAGTTTTCATTCATGATAGTATCTATATGCCTGCTTTAGACTACTTTACTTGATGCTGACACGTTGTTATCACGGACCAGTACTCTATGGATTTTTATGCGATGTTATCCCCTCAGTAGATACATCGGGTATTTCATATTCATGTACTTTACCATGTGCATCGTGTACTCCTTGTATTTGTATTATTCGTGTACAAATCATGTGCTCCCATGTACTCTCGTATGTTCATATGTACTTTTTATGCAAAACCAACTATCGTGTATGTAACATAACTTGGTCAGATCCTTGTGTATTGATCGGGGCTGGGGAGTAGAAGTGATCATGTGATTAAACCCCTTAGCATACTCGTGTATATGTCTATTATACCCTCACGTATAATGGAGACCCCTTAGTATACTCGTGTACACACCTATACCAATCACATGATCATCTTGTGCTCTGAAGCACTTATATTTATTATAGTTCATAGATTATTTATTATATTTCATGATCTCGGTTTACTTATCCGTATCTCCTGTATTACTGTATTTTTTTACAGCACGTCATGTATTTTATTTTACTGTTAGCTCTATATTTCCTACCATATTGTAACACCCATTTTTCAAATGAGGATAATTTTGAAATTTTGTATTTATAATCATTTACTAATGTTATTTAAATCATGATATAATTTTTGGTGATTTTTAATCATTTTAAAACTAATTAAAACCATAACTTGTGATTTTGACATGTTGCTAGTAAATCCTAGAGACTGCTTGACTTAGAGCCTAACCATGTGATTAGGATATTAATTATCATTTTTGGCCTAGGGATATTTTGGTCATTTTAGTTTCTTGGAACTATTTGTTAAATATTTGATTTATGGTTGTTATTTTTGACTTTTGCTAGTTGTGACTTTAGAGACTAGCCTAGAGTTTGACTTTGACTTTGGTGACTTAGTTAGCATGGTGTGGGACCCTAATATAACTTTAGTTGGTCTTAGTTGACTTGAGTGTGACTAGGGTTCATGAGAGGATTGAGAGAGTTTAGTTAATTGGACTTTTGGTTAAGGAGTTGAACTAGCTAGTTACTAATCTTGGCCCAAAGCCCACCATGAGAGACCCTAACCCTAGATCTTAATTTCGACAGCCACACAACCCAAATTAAACCTAATTTCAGCCTATATAATGTCTCTTCATAACCACTTGCCTATTTTAGAACACCCTATTGTAGGAAACCCTAATTTCTTCCCCCTTTCATCAAATCTCCCCATTCCTCCACCAAATTGATCACAATCTTTTGCACTTGATCCCAAATTGGAGTAGAAGAAGAAAAAAGCTAGCTTGCAAGGAGGGGAGCTCATTGGAATATAGCTTGAGGAAGGAGACATCACATTTTGGGGCTTTTTTTATAGAGATTGACTCTCAATATAATCCCTTCAAATCACCTCTAAATTCTGATTTCTTTCCATAGATGCATCCATCTAGGTGTCCCCTAGCTGTAGGTGAAGTTTGGTAGGAATTAGAATTGGTTTAGTGTCCGTATCGAACACGTATCATTCACTAGGTCTAGGTGTTTGATGAAATGCCTCTTAGAACATTTTGTTCTTAGTTTTCAAAACAAATTACATATTTGGAAAGCTTATTATGTATAGATTTTATTTCTAATTAGTTGGGAGTTTTTGGTGTCGGGATTGAACACGGGATACTGAACGGGTTGTGGTGCCTTGTCCTGCTGCTGCGTGTCCAGTTCTCGCTAGACATGACACGATTCGACATGCCACTTGGCAAGGAGGTGGGGCACACTGACACTTTGTACACAAAGTTTGAGTCAACCTTATTGAGTGGATCGAGAAAAATCTCGATCGTACTGATTTCTCACTGCAATGGTCTGTCAATTTTCTTCGACTGATACGTGTTTACATCACACGACACGATGCACTTGGACACGATGCAGGCTATTGGACACGTTCACCTAGTCCTAGTCTACCTTAGGACACGACCACGAGACACGAGACTCACTGTCGTGTCTATCT